>CM053792.1:437602613-437802613 GCA_028749045.1 Cupressus sempervirens
ATTTTAGATATACCAATAGTATTTATATTATGTTTTGAGAGGAAAGTTATATGTTTGGAAATTGGAATTCTATTATTTTAATGATGTTTTTCTATCCAATATTGAATTGGAGATTGTATTCAATGGAAAAGATAGATTTATGATATATGTGTTTGATGATAAGTTATTCAAAGCAAGAATATCATATGTGCATTATATTACTATCTTGGCCAATTTGAAGGATAAGATTAGTTTGTTATAATAGTAGAGATAAGTAGTATAGTACTACGACTGGTAAATATCGTTAAACTGATGTAACAGTTTAATTATATTTACAAGATCGTAATATTATAGTATTTATTTCTATTGTTATAATAACCTGAGTTTACTTTCAAAGTTTGGTAGTAGAAAATGAGATTTTAAAAGATGAAGAATGTAATGTCATGTGAAATCTGACTGTTATTCATTGCATGTGCATTCTTAGAATATCTGATTGATGTGCATTTTAAGGATAGCTGTAATGAACGTATATCGAGGTGCCTGAATATTGATTTATCCTATTCAGTTAATTAATTCAGTGATAATTTTAAGATGAATTGGGAGGGTTAATTATAAATAAAAGATAATTGGCCTTACCTATGACTTGAACTAGTAAGGTTAAGTACGGAGAACAAGGCAAGTCTCTATTGCGTCTTTTCACGAGTACCATAGAGAATTCCCACTATGTGTTGTCTATGGGCTTACCATATATTGATGTAGTATCTTAGCACCATAGTGATGACACCTCAGTATATATATGATTCATTTACTAGTTATTCTTAGTGCAAGTTTAATTTTTCATTCTTAAGAAGATGGTTACTTCTTGCATGTTAATTTTAAAATTGCACTATGTTATTTGGTTTAGTTATCTGCATTATGGTTTTATATATGTTTATTCTAACATGTATGTAGGTGGACTACGCTTTTCAACTCAGTATGTACTGAGCTCTCTTTTGTGTTGTGTTGCTTTTTTGTGTATGTTTCAGGTGTTCAAGTTGAATAACTAGTGCTAAGGAAGACTGTTGAAGTTACTTCTTCAAACTGAATTTGATATTGTAAAGTCCATATGTTGGACTTATGCGTCTTTGAATGATACTGTTCTTCATTATTGTACTGAACTCATTATGTATTATCAACATTATGGAAATTTATTTAGACGATATATTCTTATATTTTGAGGTCTTCAAATTGAGAATGATTCAATCATTGTACTTGTTCTTGTAATATGATGATTAAATAATAAAAAAATTCTATGGTTCTTTATATTTGTTCATGGTTTCATAGTTTTTTTAATCTTTTTTTTGTGTAGTGTTACATATCTGTAATAAGGTCACACCTAATAATGTGTTTTTTAACCTTTAACAAGGTTGGCTCATAATAGGGCTCACTTCATAAGAGTGAAAATTAGTAACTAGTTGCAATTGATGGTTTCTCCCAAATTGGATTTCTACATTAAATCTTGGTGTCAAGTGTGTTCATGCTATTTATCTTATGTGAATGCATCTAAATTAAAGTAATATTAATCACAGATAATATCTTAAGATTTTCATATTAAGTATTTACCAAGCTATTTCAGTATTTACTGAGTTACAACATTTTGTCTATGTATTAGTTGAGCTTTAGTAGAGTTGAGTTTTCATAGAGTTTGTTTTGTAATGACATCTAAAAGATCTACGATTTATTTTAGTAGTAATTGATTCACCCCTCCCCTCTCAGTTACTCCTCTTATATTTCTAAGAAGAAGATGTACCTAATTTGAAGAGAGTGGTTCAAAGATAGAGTATTAGGAAAGTAGTTCCTTGTGGTTGTTGGTTATCTTACATCTAAGATGTAATGAAGAGGTGTGTAGTCAAGCAGTGACAGAGGATATTCACCGATGATGTCAGTGAATGCACAAGCCCCAGTATCACACATGTGAAGTTTTGTATAGACTATGATCCAATAATGTTATTGTAATTGTAATTAATTATCTTATTATAATCAATTGGGAAAGCCTTAAGGCCAACTCAAGGAAGTATTATGAAGATATGGTATAAAGGAAAGATGTTTTCCTTGATTGTAAAGTGTGTGTATCTATTGTTGCAAGAAGTGCAAAGTGCAAAAAGGAAAAAAGTGTTTACTCAATGCATGTAATTGATCCTAGGGATTATTGAATGTGAGATTTTTTATTTGGTTACAAGATCAGAAGGAGTAGAGGTCCAGTTGATAGGATACAAAAAGAGGAAGGAATAATACAATACCATTCTATTATTCTACAAGGAATAGTAGAGAGATCATTTGGACAGTGTGTTCATTGGTCATGCCCTTGGAGTTGTTTGGGAAATGGGTCCAAGTATCTTCCGCAAATCCTAATAGGGTTGGCACAACTCCTAATATGGTTGGAATCTCCTAATAAGATTCAAAGTCTCTCATATGTACTAAATATTGTAACATACACATAATAGGGTATATCCTCTAACTAGAAATATTTATATTAGTACATCATCTTGTGAGTACCATCCCCACTAGGGTTTTCCCTCTTATCAAGGGTTTCCAAGTTAACATATGGGTCAATGCAATAAGTTGGGTTTCACTTTTAGCCAAAAAGTGGAAGTTTTTTTCCTATTTTTGAAATATATTGTCAATTGATGCCAAAATTTCAAGCATTTAGGGATTAAATATTAAAAAAAATCAAAAATTGTAGTGCATGTAATCTCCTTTTTAATATGTAATTTATTTGTATACTCATATGATAGTTTTTTTTTGGTATGGATCTTTAAAAACCACTTTTTAAAAATGCATATTTTAGGACCATACCACACTCATGTACAGACACCATAATTTGACACAACTAAATGAATTTTTGTTAATCTTTTTGAACAAAGTTACCTGACACACCAAAGATTGATGAGAATAATTTTCTTGAATTTTTAAATTATTTTTTAATTGAGGATTAAGCTAATTTCTAAAACCTATCATGTATGGACACCATAATTTAATAAAAAAGAAAAATTAGATTTTTTTTTAAAACTTCAAAAGAATGGTGTGAAGATTGATGACATGTAAATTAATTTAAAAATATGAAAGATTAAAAAGATTATTAAAGTTCTAGTGAATCTCACTATCTTATATTTAAGAGATACTTTTGATTAATAAATTATGGAGAAATAGAAAATGAAATCATAAAACTATAAAATTTACATTTTTGTAATCAGAACATTAAGACTTGTAATGGGTTTTCGTTTTGGCAAAAATTCAATGGGGATGATCGTATAAAAGTTATGACAATCCCTAAAATTGTAAATTAAATTCCTTAGTCAAATTTTGGTGCATAAAGGCATAGCCTTGGTCTCACCAAGCCTATGCATGTCTTTCCCCAAGGAAATACCCAATGTGAATTCTTGCCCATGGCATTAGAAGCAGGCACCCAATTTACAATTAAAAAATTGGGTGCCCAATTCTGATGTACCCATTAGGCCCCAAAAGATGTCCCACAAAGAAATTTTCAATGATTGCAATGATTGAATGATAGTTTCGAGCTGCAACAATGAATTTCTATCGCAATTATTCTATTTTCTTGTCATCTTCTACAATTTGCAACCTACTAATTTGAATTCAAGACTAGTGCAAACATGGGATCAAAACAATGAAGAAATAAGAAAATAAAAGTTTTGAAAAATGAGAAGATTGCAAAAAACAAAGAAAATGAAGCACAACATCAATGAGAGAGAAGACAAAGAATTAGAGAGTTGAGAAATATTTCAAAGGAAAAAGACATTCAGGATACCATGATGGATAAAGAGGCTGAAGATGAGAACCCGATATGAGGTTTAGGTGCACATTCTAATCAAACATTCAATATAGGTGTGTCTCCAAACCCTTGAGTTTTTTGTCATAATGAAATTGGTGATTTCTTAGAAGCAGGTTACAATTTAAACAATTTAGATTTTCTTCATGAGAATAGATTACCAAATGATCATGTGCAACAAACTCCAATGGAAATGCATGCCCTGAAAGAAATACCAAGAAAAAATGAAAATGAGATTCAAATTCCAAATGACATTGAAAATAACAATGGTATGAATGTAGACATGGAAACATCAAGTGCTAAACAAACATGTCTAAATGATACTAAAGTGTGTGAACATAATTTTCATTTTTCTAATGATGTGCTAGATAATCTCCATGGATTGGTTTTGTGGACAAAAATTAGGACACATGCTAATAGATTATATAGACATTTTTTTCTATAATAAGAAATTTGGATTTCAATGTCAGTTGATGTTGCAACTAATTAAAATGTCTAAAATGTGAAAAGTAATGAAAATGTTAGGAATGTATGCAAAATCCAGGAACAAAAATGAGATTTAAAACAATTTGTATCCATTGTTTTGAGTTCCTTTGATGTTATCAGAAAGAGAAGTCGCTCTAAAGATAAGAATGTAACATGACAAGCAACAACAGCTTTAGTTAACAAATCAACTACTAAAAAAAATTGAATAGTAAAATAAGTGGATATCTTAATGTGAATCGTAAGACTTTAGAAAGGGTTGTAAAGAGAAGGGTTAACTGAATGTGATCCAGCAAATTGTTTGTGGACTTCTAGTGGTAGATTCTCAAGATCTGATATGAAATTTACTAATGAAGTCAAAAGTTTGGTTGAATTTTTTTGGCATGATAATACAAGAGTATCACCTAATTCAAGAGATGTTCTTAAATTGAGATTTGGCTCAAAAATATGTTATGCACATCCTAAACACCTTTTGGACATGACTCAAACTAAATTATTTTAAAAAATCGTAGATAGTAAGGTGTTAACAATTACCATTAGTTAAAGATCTTTTGAAAAGTGTAAACCATGGTATGTAAGGATTAACAAGGAAAGAATCACATGTTGTTGTAAAACTCATGTTCAATTTCATTACCATTATGATGTATTTCAATCTATACATGGTACTATGCATGGTAAAGAAATGTTGCAGGAATGTGGTATAAAAATACCACCTCAAACTATAAAGGATCTCATATCAATTTTTTTTTGTAAGCCACCTAATGACCAATATTTTATTTTCAATGCATGTCTTTCTGGTACAAGTAATATGTGTGGCAATCTTTCTTTGTTAGATGAATTTTTGCATGAAAATTCTTTGACTTCTTTTGGACAACAATTAGTTGATGTAAAAAGATTAAAAACTATTGAACATCCATTGAAGGATGGGAAGATTGGAAGAAGGTGTGATCTAGTTATAGATAAAGTTAGTTTTCATGCATTTATGGATGAGTTTAAGAGTTTGATCATACCAAAATATGTTAAACACTCTCAATATGCTAGATGGCTTGACAATTTTTTTTGCATATGTAAGAATACATTTCCAATTGGTACTATACATTTAGTTGTATACTTTATAGAGAGCTACAAACTTGCATCGCAAGGTGAGGTAGAACCACAATATTACAATTCAGTGCCAGTAACAATTTATGTTCATATAGTTTATAGGCATGCAGCTGATAGTACAAAGGAAGATCAAAAAATATTGAGAAAGTACCATTTCTATATGAGTGATAATAAACTTCATTCATCTGATTTTGTTCAATATTGTTTCAAGGTCTTTTATGATAATTTAAAAGAGAGACAAATTCAAATGACACAACATTTAATATGGTCAGATAATTGTAGAAGAAAATTCAAGAATGCTAGAATGTTCTATTGGTTGAGTAGGACACATAAGCAAACTAATATCCAACATGTGTAGAGTTTTTTTGAGGTTGGACATGGTAAAGGAGAACATGATGGTGTTGGTGCATATGTGAAGAGAGCCCTTAGTAGAGAGAAATTAAAATTTGAGGAAAAAGCCAAATTCAAAAATGCACACGAGATTATGGAATGGTGTAACAAATATTTATACACAAGATCAAGTCAGAACTCTACAATCAAATGTTTCTTCTACCTAGTTGAAGAGAAGAATATCCTTTCAAGATATGACTATGACACAATTAGTAGGTTACCTAAATGGCATTCATTTAGGAGTTAAAATTCTAACACTTGGACTATATGGACTATGCAGCTTGCTCATTTTTGTTAGTTTTGTCTTGCAAATGAATGGGAAGAATGTAAGAATATAGAATGGGTTGAATATTAGCAATAAAAATCATTAGCACCTACTGACACACATTGTGAAGATGATATAGTAAATGAAGGCCAGAATATTACTTTTGCATCATAAGACTATGGTCGTATTTTAGACCTCATACAACCTAGTATGCACAATCTAATTAAATTTTGTTGTGATCATGCTTCAATTTATATTATATATTTATGTATGTGTCATTAATATAATTCAATTACATGTCATTAATATATTATTTATATATGTACACATGTGATAAAGTGTATATGTACTTTATCTTATCTTGTAGGACATGTTTATGTCATTATTGCACCTAATGATAATGTTGAACATACTAAGTATTGGCTAGGTAGATGTGTGGAACCTAAGAAAGAATGGATATGTCATCAAATAGATGATGATGGTTTTGAATATCCAATTGAGTCTGTCATTTTCGCTGGCACTTGGCTATGTACAAACTAACAAGAAGAAATGGTTTACTAGCATTTGAAGCCCACCAATCCAAAAAGAAGATTTTACACTATTCTTATTTGGTTGTGGCAATGAATATCAAATTAGAAAGATACAAAGGGAGACTTGCCAATAAGGTATTGTGGACAATTTAAATGGATGAGCACGAGACAATCATAGATGCATTGCAAAAGAGAGATGATGTAGATGGTACAGTGGGATGACGACATTTAAATCAAACACATGTAAGTTTTTTCTTTATTGCGTTATTTTTATGTATGTGCTTATATAATTTTTAAATGTATGTATGCATTGTCAATAAAAAATTAGAGAACTTATATATACCTCTTATTTAGGTCTTAATTACAATTTATGCCAATTTTAATTTTTAAGGTGGACCAAACATCAACATCTTGTGCAATTACACATAGTGAGTACATAGATTACACATATTTACATAATTCAGATAGCTCATATTGATTTATGATTTTATTAACACATGTTTTTGTTTTAAAGTTTTATTTTACAGGACCTCATTTGAAGAAATGTGTTGAACCAATTTTATATTTTGAGTTCACTTCTATTTATATCATTCACATTGTTTTACATATATTGTGAAACATGTTGTAAACATTTAAAAATAGGAATTCACTTCTATTTGAAAGTTAAAGGTGTGCACTTGATATTAAAAATTAATTGTCAATTCAAGTAATGACCTCCTTTTTTTTCATTACTTTTACATTCAAACATGTTTAAATTAATATTCCTATATAAATTATTAAAATTGTTAAAATTATTGTTCAAATACCATATACTTACAAAATGTGTCATAATATAAACAAAATATGTCATAATAAAGAAAAAGGTTCATACTTGCAACATGATAACATAATAATCTATACTACATACACTAGCATGTTAAGAAGTTGTTAAAATATAGTACATGGTCTAACATGTCATAACATGATCTAAGAAGTCAAAAAAATGCATACAATACAGTTAATTGTCCTAATACAAAGTGTCATAAAAACACAATCTAAAGATGCCAAAAGACCTAATTTATTTGATCTATTTTCCTCTGTACTCCACCCAAAGAGGACTCAGATGGATCATCGTATGTAACATGAGGTGTCTCATCATGTGGGACTCCCTATGGGGCATCGTGTGTCACATCCTAAGAAGACAATATGTACATGCTTAATTGAGATGGGTTTCAAAATCTAGCTTGAAAATAAATTAAATATTTAGTACATAATAAAAATAATACACATGAGATAGGTGTCCCTCTATAATAGGAGGTGGTGCACTATGAAAGCTACCAAATGTGGAAGTGGTGAAGTCCTATAATTTATAATGCATAAATTTTTAATATTTGATAAAGGTCATAATGAACTATGTATGTATAAATCACAATATTGATGACAAAGGATGATGTTTGTACCTCCATCTGACTTAGTCTCGTAGTCTCGACAACACTCATGGTGACATAGTCCTAAAATTATGGATACATAAATGTTGATTCAATATTATATATACATGAATTACAGATTACGTAAATTAAAAAGTACATAATTTACACTACAATTTTTTGAAATAAAAACATATATATCATACCTGAGTAGTAGTTAGTGCCATAGATGTGTCTAAATATATGCTATCATGATGATCATTGACATCTCTAAAATGGCCAAAATATGGAGTAAAAAATAAATATATTGAGGCCTACATGGATAAGTATGATCCATCACCTATTTGTAAAACCAAAATACATAAAATTATACGTGAATCAAAGTTGAAGATAAGTTAATAACAATGTGTACATAAAAATAGTACAAATTATTTGTCTTCAAAAGTTCATACCATAGGTATTTGAGGTTGTGCCTTAGTGGTTGATGGATTAGGACCTAAACAAGTATTGAACTGTATAACAGATGAAAATCTCAACAAAATCAGATAAAAAGAACATATGAGCACATGTTATTAAATTCAAGTTATAATGTACATGATTTACAATGTAATTCAAAGTGCATATTGTATGAGGAATGCCAATGTTTGTAGGTCTTACAAAAAGACTATACTACCTCCTACGAGGAATAGGATCAACCATCCTCTGTTAATTGAAAATCAACATACATTAATATGGTTAATATAACTATACATATGTGTAGAAAGTAAATAATTATGTACTTTATAAATTTTAATTAAATTTTTACCTACTGCTGCTGACTATCTCCATCTCCATGTAAAAGGTCAACAAATGATGACACATCAATATCATCACTACCATCACCATAAGTAGTGTATGTGTCATCATCAAAATCAGCACCCTCAGCATCACGGTCATCATGTGTTGCATCGACATCGCTCTGGGGACCTCTGCATATACCTCCACAACTGGTACAAATGTGTCGAAGTGGACAAATATATATCACCTAAATCCACTACTCTACTAAATTGCCCAAAAGGGCACTCAGTGAAGTAAGAGCAAATGGCATTACTTGATCATGGTGAGGCATTGGGACAATTGGTGTGAGAATAGGTACAAGAGGCTGAAAATGTCTACAATTTCTTGTATTATCACTCAACTTTTCCCCAAGCCTATCTTGCAACATCCCTCCGCCAACCCCCTAAAATGATCTAGTATCAAAATAATTGGGTTTCAAACCCAATTCAAACTTAGCCCGTAGTTTCTTAAGAAAGTAGCTAGGTACCTCATGATTTTCTTGCAGTGGATGATCAAATACCATCCACCACCACTCCAAAAAGTGCATTGAAATATGTGGATGTGTACACCATCTAATACAAATGTGAGGCTTCTTCTCGCTAATCTCAAGACCCATCTTAGGGTCTACTAAATATCTTTTAAATGTCACTTATATAATTTGAGCCAAAGGACCTCTCTATAGGATAGGCCATCATAATAGAAGGCATGCATGTTTTGCCTCCATAATCTAAAGCTATCAATGTCACTATCCAAATGCTTAATACAGTTTACAATGCCTTGAATACTATCTGTAAGGAAAAGTAGGTGGGGGGGGTGGGTGGGTGGGCCTTCTACCTAATGGTTTGAATATTGAACATGAGGTCATGAAGGTTGCACCTCATGCTCTCCCTCAGATCCTTTGTGGTAGGTGGTGGAGGAGGACTAGGTGGTCATGGAGGTGGGGGTGGAGTTGGAGGTGGAGATGGAGGGGGCAAGGGTAGGGGTGGGGGTGGGTCCATCAAAGATATCTGTATATATGTAAACAACATAAAAATTCACAAAATTACTATTTAATAAAATAAATCTAAAACATCAATTATATAAATTTACATCTTTAAAACCACATCAATTATATAAATAAAGTTAAACACTTAAGTAAACTTTCATCTTAAGGCTAATTGAACATTATATCAAATTTAAGCCTAATAATAAAATAACACTTCAAAAAACTACTAATAATTAACTTAAATGTGAATTTTAAAAATAACTTATAGAAATGTTTAGGATTATGCCTTAGCATTTATGATTAGGGTTCAATATTAAAATGTTCAATTAGGATTTAATATAAATAAGATTGTGGTTTGGGTTAGGATTTAGCGTTATCCATTTAGAATTACGGTGGAGTAATTAACATTATGATTGGTGCACAAAATATAAGATTTATAGGATTACAACTACTATTTCAAGACTTATCATTTAAGATTAGGAATTAGAATTTAGAATTATGGTTTAGGTTTAGATTTAGGATTTATGGATGATAATTTAAGATTACAGTTTAGCACTTAGAATTAGTGTTTAAAAATTAGGATTAGAATTAGAGTTTACATTTTAGGATCACATGCTAGCTTTAAGGATTATGATTTTTAATTATGGCTAGGATTAAGATTACTTTCCAAGATGGTTATTGTTATGGTTAGGGCTAGTTTTCAAGTGTTAGGTTTAAGATTTGAAGTTACAATTAGAATTAGGGTTTAACATTTAGGATTAAGTTTATCATTTAAGAAATGTGTTAGGATACTTGTATTAGGGTTTTGAATTAATGATTACGGTTAGGTTTCTCATTTTTAATATAATGGTTAAAATTTTAATTAGTTTTTTAGGGTTAGGCTTAGAATTATGGTGAGAGTGACATTTTTCATCAAGGTTAATGCTATGCCATTTAAAATTTAAAATTTGATTTGGAAGGGAAACATGACTTATTGAAAATCACAAATAGAATTTAAGAGAGTCTAGGTTTATGTCATAATTAGGGCTAAGATTGGGTTAAGGATTGCATTTTTAGTTAATATTAGGATTAGAGCTAGGCTTATGATTAGAGTTACATGAATCTAGGGTTTAGGGTTAAAATTATGGGTTTAAGGTAAGGGAGCACATTAATACTTAGTTTTATGTTTAGGGTTTAGATTAAATTATTGTATAGTTATGGTTAGGTTGAGCTCAAACTTAGGAATATAGTCAGTTTTATGGTTGAAGTTATGATTTTTAATATAGGGTTTAGGTCCATGTCACGATTATTATTAAGATTTTATACCTTGTTTACCATTATGATTTAATATTTGTGATCAAAATCATTTGATATATAGGTAAATTGTACTTAAATTATCTATTATTTGATATATTGAATTTATAGTTTATTTTAATACACAAAGATTGATTATTTATTATTTAATTTTTAAAAAAAATTCTAACTTGATTTGTTCTTATAATGTTATCAATTCATACATACATTAACATATGTGAATAATTGAGAGACTACAACACTTACCAAATTTTATAAATTTAATACATGTCTACATAAAATATTAAACTTGCATTCAATTCAAACATGTACATGCATCACCTTAAACTACAAGATTAGGGTTACATGGTTAAGTTTTAGAAATAACATTTTCGGATATGAGTTCATTAAACTTGGTTAGGTTTAGTGTCAGGGTATGGATATGGGTAACTAATATTATGGTTTACATTTACGTTTAGAATTTAGTGTCTAACATCATGGTTTACAAACTAATTTACAATTAATTACTATTTAGTTGAAATAAATCTAAAGCATCAATGTAATTACATGTTTAAACAATCTAATTTACATCTATCTAATCATTCATCAGTGTAACTTTAGTTAAATACATCGAAACATCTAAACTAATAATTTTAAAATGAACAACTACAAAACAATAATTTAAATGAAAAGATACAAACTATTTAAATGAACATATATACAATAATCTAAATATAAAACTATTAACAATGGAAATTTACAATTTTACATGTTAAAAACTATTAAATGTGAAAAAAAGGTAATAAATTGACAAAATTATAAAGTGAAAAACTGAAAATAATAAAATAAAATAAAAGAAAACAAAGTAAAATACCTCATATAGTGAAAAACAATAGTTGGGGGTTACTAGGAAACTAAAAATAGGCTCCCATTTACAATGACAATGAAAATGAAGGAAACCCCACAAAAAAATGGGTTTATGCTTTTTAGAAATTGGATACCCAATTTTAAAGATTGGGTACTTGATTCATTTAAAATTAGGTGCTCAATTTTAAAATCACAGTTCAGGTGTTCGATCCATATTCAAAAATTAGGTACCCAATTTTTTAATACAAATTGGGCACCAAAACCAACCCATTTCTAAAGAGGCCTCATTTTGTAGAATTGACTTCCATAGAATTGCAACCCAACTTTGTGCATTCACTCATATCTGGTGTTATTGTGTATGAGTATCTTGTTGTGGTTTCAGTTTATATTACTCATATGGTTAAGATTGTTTAAGGTTAATAATTATGTTATTAGTTGGATAATTGATTCACCTCCCTCCTCTTAGTTAAATTACTGGACTATATATTCTAACAATTGGTATTAGAGCCTCATGTCCTTGAAGGAAAAGCTTAGCAACTTTAGGAGATTGATGGTGAATCTTTTCAAAAAGGATAGTCCTAGATTTGATGGGACCAACTAGGATAGTTAGAAGGAGAAAATGAAGACTCATGTATTGTGCATGGGTTTAGGATATTGGATCTTGAAAAATTGTAAGAAGACAATTGTTGAAGAAGCAAAGTTAGAAGGTTGTAGTGAAGAAGAGAGAGATCTAGTCATGTGTAACATGCAATCAAGAGAAGCTCTTCTAAAAACTCTTCCAAAGAATAAGTACAATCAGGTAAAGTCACTTGAAACATCTTATGAAATTTGGAAAGCATTAGAATCTACTTTTGAAAATGATGGTAATGTAAAGAGAATGAAATTATAAAATTGGATATCTGCATTTCAAGATGCTAGAATGATGGAAGATGAATCTGTAAGAAGTTGTATTAGTAGAATACCAAAAATGATTGTAGGATTTTGGTCTCATGGTGGAACCAAGGAAGATTATGAAGTCATATGGAAGATCTTGAAAAGTTTGACACCACCTTTCAAGCTAATAGCTCAGATGATTCAACTAATAATGCCCTACTCTAAGGATTTCACAAAGGAAACATTGCTTGGAAGATTAGAATTAGCAGAAGAAAATCTGAGATAGTTTAACAAGTTTGTTAGAGTCAAAAAAACTTTTAGTGCCTTGAACATTCAACATATTTTGACAAGGATTGCAAGCACTCATGGAGATTTTGTTGGTAGTAGGAGAGCTGATGAAGATAATAAGATTGAGGAAGGAATAGCCCTTCTAGTGAGAATATAAAAAGATGGTAAGAAAATCTTTAAATGTTGGACTTGTAATGAATTTGGTCATTATGCATCTAAATATCCTAAAACAGAGAAAAAAAATTAAGGGAAACTCTAACCCAAGAAGAGATAGAGATAGAAATTGTTTGTATGCAAATGAAGATGAAGAATTTGATGAGAAAGGTCAAAGTGAAAGTGATGATGAATTAAGATTTGTGGATATCAAGGAAGATGATCTTGATAGAGAAATTAGAGAAGAAAGAGCTCTAGTTACCCAAGTGAAAATGAAGTCTAATTGGATAATTGATAGTGGTTGTTCACATCCAATGACTGGTGATATGAATAAGTTTGTTAAGATCAAGAATCATGATGGAGGTATTGTTAAAGTTGGTAACAATGGAGCCTATCATATAATAGGAATTGAATCCATTACTCTTGATGGTAAAACTAACACTGATGATGTCTATTTTGTTGATGGATTGAATCATAACTTGTTGAGTGGTGGATAGTTGGTGGACAAGGGTTATCTATTGCAGTTCACTGAGAAGACTTGCATTATCAAGGATAGAGATGATAAGATTATTGGAACTAGCACTAGATCTAGAGGTAATGTATTTTGGTTGAATCCTATAGAAATGATGTATTTGGTAGCTAAAGTGGATAACATTTGGTTGTGGCAAAGAGGATTTTGTCACAAAAACTTTGATAAAATTGTGAAGGTTAGTAGAACTTTTGTAGTCACAAACTTTCCTAAGATTACAAAGCCTACTAATGTTGTGTGTAAGGAATATATTTTGGCTAAGCATAAGAAAGTATCATTCCCAAGAAAGAAGTTCACTACCATAGAAGCTAGAGATCATTCACATAGATCTAGTTGGTCCTTCTAGAACAAAAGGATTATATGGTAAAAGGTATTTTATGATTTTTTTTGATGATTTCACTAGATTGATATGGGTAGCATTTCTTAAAGAGAAATCTAAAGCTTTTGAGAAGTTTATGATATTTAAGAATAGATTTGAGAATGAATTTGGTGTTAAGATAAAAAAATTTGACATCTAATAGAGGAGGAGAATTCACCTCTAGAGAGTTTAGCATATTTTGTGAAGAGAATGGAATCAAAAGGCACCTATCTATACCTAGAACACTTGAGCAAAATGGGATTGCTGAGAGAAGGAACAAGTCTATAGCAAGAAAAAAAAAAAGAGGAAAATTCACAAAGTATATGCATATGGTGAATAAGTCTGTAGCAAAAGCACATGGTGAATGACCAAACCATAGTTCATAAGGTGTCTTGCCCATATCTTTTCACAAGCTAAGTACTTGAAAGACTTGTTGAAAAGGTTTGGTTTGGAAAGTTGTAAACCTATTGGTACACCTATGACATCTAGTCACAAGTTATCCAACAAATATGAGACACCTATATTAGAGAAGAAGAATTATAGATCCATGATTGGAGGTTTTTAGTATCTGACTCACACCAGACTAGATATAGCAAATGTAGTTGGGACTTTAGCTAGATTTCAAGCTAATCCTAAGGAATATCATTTTGCAGTAGTGAAGAGAATATTTAGATATCTAAAAGGGACATCTTACTATGGAATTTGGTATGAAAAATTGAGTGATTGCAGTCTATGTGCATATACTGATGCAGATTGGGCAAGCAGTATGGATGACAAAAAAAAGCACCAATGGTGGAGCATTCGTTCTTGGAGGAAGACTAGTTTCTTGGTTAAGCAAGAAGAAAGATTGTATTTCATAGAGTAGTATTGAGGTAGAGTATGTTGTAGCAGAAAATAACTGTAATCATGTTATATTGAAGGATATCAGAATTGAGTTTGAAGAACCTATTATAATTTACTATGATAACACAAGTACAGTGAGTATGTCTAGGAATAATGTATTGCATTCAATGCATTCCAAGACTAAGCATATATCTACTAAGTATCATGTGCTAAGAGAGAAAGTAGTAGAAAAGGAGATTAGATTATAGATATCTTTATGAAGCCTTTGCCCAAAGATATATTTGAGTACTTGAGAGGTATGCTTAGGGTTATGCCACTACCTAATCCTAAGTAGAAGATGCAGAGAGTGCATCTGCCCAATGATACAAAACATTATTGCTAGCCTGGACTAAGTGTTGATACTTCCTATATGGGGGAGTATCTACTATGTACTAATTTATTAAGGACTCTTGGTATTTGGTATTGAATAGTGTCTTTGGAAACTCAAGTTGGTTGAAGAGTTGAAGTAGTTATAACAATTGGTATGTAATAATTGGTACTTTTATATGTGTTTGAGACCTTTGACATTGACCTCAATGAGAAATAATATGATGCATGAGAAAAACATCTCTTAAGGTATGGAGGACAACATCTCCTAATTATGGGGAAGAAATATATTTTTAGAGATTTTTAGAAAGATTCATGAAAGGAAGCAGGAATGTGCACATGATGTATTGTGAATTGTTTAGTGTAAAGTAAATAATTGATGTCTACGAAGAAGGATTATGCACTTGTGTGCATATGTTTTGTTTGGGATTATTTTTAGCATGTGAAAAACTGATGTTGATCTCAAAATCCAGAGGATTTCAGGCTTGCTTGATGGAGATGATTTAAGTAGATGAGAATAGAAGCAACAATAGAGTATTACTTAGTATTCTTGGAACTTATATGTTTTTTCATCTATATTGCCATCAATGCCAAAGGGTGATATTTTTAGCATGAATGCTTATGATATTACTTTGAGGATTATCCTAACCATTGGAGAGTATTGACATGTTGCATTCATGATTATGTTTGTCATTGATGTCAACATAGCATGGTTTGTATGAATATTGGTTAAGTAGCAGACAGAGATCTTGATGGTATAGACAATGATTTGATTTTTTGGTGATGTGCAGTTATAGACATGTTTGGTATAGTGTCTTGATGACATGGTCAAGTGTGCATAGTCTAAGTTGAAGATGTATGGAAAATGTACTTAATTTATAGAGAGTAGTTCGAAGATAGAGTATTAGAAAAGTAGTTCCTAATTGTTGTTGGCTATCTTACATCTGAGATGTAATGAAGAGATGCATAGTCAGACAGTGATAGAGGATAGTCAATGGATGATGTCAGTGAGTATGCAAGCTCCAATATTGCACATGTATAGTTTTGTATAGATTGTGAGCTGATAGTGCTACTGTAATTGTAATTAATTAATTAAAATTTATTATAAATTAATTGGGAAAGCCTCAAGGTTGATTCAAGGAATTAGTATGAAGATATGGTATAAAGGAAAGATGTTTTCCTTGATTGCAAAGAATGCAAATCTATTGTTATAAGAAGTGTGAAGTGCAAAAAAGAGAAAAGTTCTTACTGAATGCGTGTAAGCGATCTAAGGGATTATTGGATGCAAGATTTGTAATTTGGTTACAAGATCAAAATGAGTAGAGGTCCGGTTGATAGGACAAAGAAAGAGGAATGAATAGTATAGTACCATTCTATTATTCTTCAAGGAATAGTATAGAGATTATTTGGTTAGTGAGTTCATTGGTCTTTCCCTTGAAGCTATTTGGGTAGTGGGTCCAGTTGAATTTCACAACTCCTAATAGGGTTGGAATCTCCTAACAAGGATTCAAAGCCTCCTAACAAGGACTCATATGTACTAAATGTTTAACAGACTCCTAATAGGGGCTATCCTCTAACATGAAATATTTATATTAGTACATCATCTTATATTCTAACAAGATATGTTGTCATGCATATACAATCCTTATTATGAGCATAACTCAGACAATATGTATCTGTTACTCAACTTGTATACACAAGTTCAAAACTTAAAAATTTTGCAAAATGGATGACTGACTATCATACCTTATTTATCCATTACTCCCCCTAAGTAAATGTTTCCTTATTGTCTTTGAATCTAATACTCCTATTGATTATATTTTATGTACCCTATTTCTACATAATTACTCCTCCTTACTCAAAACTTCATAATCCCTTTATCAACAAAAACTTTATAATCCCCTTTTTTACACTTATGACATGGGTGGTAGATTGATAGTGTGTTTATCCAAAAATTATTTATGGACCTCCATTATTATTTTCAATGCTGCATCCCAATTGTTGCATGCTACCTCTAGAGAATAATATTGAATATCTAGTCTAGTAGCAAGGTTAACTAAGCCATCATGAGTGGATAGATGAGAATCTTTCTTCATCAAGGTCTTAGCATAGGCTATTTTCTTGTGCAATACTTCTATGTGTGGGGTTAACATGGATTCAATGCTGATCAAGGTAGCTTGAAAGTTGGCATCTTGTGCTTTCAGCTTGGCAAGCCTACCTTGCATGGATACCAGTCTCTGAAAATGTGATTGACTTTGACTAGGAGATGGTTTTAAGATATTACCTATAGTCTTTAGATCTCCCTCTAGTTGGTCAACATCCCTTTGAATCTCCTGTGTGAAAAGATTCACATCACATAACTTGGTGTAAAGAGAGAAAATTTTCCCCAACATCTTCTTTACAGTCTCCATCTTGGTTGCTAAATCAACCTGTCATAGTGCAATGACACTACATATCTTTTCAAGTGCCTTATTGTGAAATTTTCTTAAGACCATTCTAAAAGTTTATTATTTGAATCCAAGTCTTCATCACTAATTTTATCAACAATATTTACCACTTGTTCAATAATTTATTTGTCTTCATTAGTACCTAGAAGGCTAAAAGCATCAAGAAAGATATATTTGATTTCATGAGGCAATTACTTCTTCTTATGCTCCCTTCTTAGCAACTCTTCTTGTTTCTTCCTATAGAATACTCATCTTCTCAATGGTGATTGTGTTAAGATCAAACTTTGGTAGTTCAATCACCTCATCTAAGCTTATAACATCTCCATAAGATATTTCATCTGAGCTCCTTGATGTTTCTCTGCTTGGCCTTGATATCTGCAAGAGTGTGGCATAAGTGCTTAGCCTCTGAAGAACTTGACTACTAGTAGGAGTAATGGAAACTAGTAAGGTAACCAGAGTCTATACAAAAATGTGTTCCTCTAGGGCAATAGTCACCTTCAACTCTTTAGACTTATCATCTTGTCTCATTTTTTTTTGTTGTACTTCACCTTGATTTTGTAGCCTAGGCATAGGACTTGATTCTTGACCTAGTTTAACTTCAATTCCATCTTTCTCAACTATGAATAAGGCTTTCTTACTTGAAATGAGTGGCACTAGAGATGGTATAACTTGTATTACAATAATAACACTTAGTTTTTTAATACTTACACTTTGGTCTTCTATCTCTTTTACCTTTGTAGTTGGAGGGGACAGATTGGATGTGTCAATTTGTTTCTCCACTACTGATGCCACTTTTTCCTTTTCAATTTCATCTATTCCCACCAATATAGGATTTGTGCATAATTGTGCTACCATGGTGGAATCCCTCAATATCTTTTTAAAATCATCATCAATCAAAGGATTGATTTTCTGAGAAGAATTATTAGGAACATCCTTTATTTCTATTGAGTTCTATTGACTCACTTGGTCTACATGTGGGGAACTATTACTCAAGACTTATGCATTTTGTACATTATGTTCATCTTCTTGATCCTCTTCAATTGTGTCCTCTTCTGCTATTGCTTCCTCAGTGCCTTTGACACTACCATCCTTGACTGAAACCTCTTGTGTAGTTTATGTTGTCTCTTGTTCATCATGCTTAAGGTCTTCCATTTCTTTCTCACCTTTCTCTTTTATAGCAAGAGTAACCCATAAATAGGTTTCCAAATAATTGTTCTTTTGGTTACCATGTCCTGAATTTTCTTATTCAAGATATGGAAAGCTCCATATTTAGGGGGAAATTTAGACTTTTGATTGTCTATAGCCTTAGAAATATTCCTTTTGTCCAATTCTAGCATAACTTGAGCTAGAGTGGATTCCCTGATTTGTCTCTCCCTTTGCAAGCTGTATTTCCATTTCTGCTTAACTCAGTCATATAGACCCTTGGTTAGTGAGTTGGCAATCTCAATAGGGATTGATTTGAATGTAGCCATCATCACATATATGGCTTCCTCAACAATATTTTGTTTAATTTTCCCTAGCTTATCAAAATCAATGTGTCCAAAACTAGATAAATCTGCATTTGATTTTACATTGTCACAAAAATTATTTAAATAAGAGGATGGATTGTGGCTTATCACCTTGAATTGACTCATGTCATCAGACTCTATTTTCTCCTCATATGACTCAATTGCTTGAGTGTATTTTCTCCTTGCATATGTCTTGTTTATAGGTTGGCTCAGCTCTACTGAGGGAATAGTCCTTTTTCCTTTTGGTTTCTCAACAACCTTAACTTTCTTAGTGGCTTCCCTTGTGCTAGACTTGGTAGCAGGTACTATTGGCTTTTTTTTTGAAAGTTTCACAAGCTTCTTAGTTTTCTCCACTTTAGTCTCCTTTCCCTTTCTCTTCTTTTTCTTCATTTTTTTGGGTGTTTCCTTGGCTTCTTCTTCCTCAGCACCTTCATTAAATTCCTCATCTTCTCTTTGTCCTTGTTGAGCACCAATGGGGCTTGAACTTGATCATCCTCTTCATCATATTCATATTCCTCTTCTTCTCCCCTTTCACCAAATCTCTCTTTATTCTTTTTCACAAGTTTTTTCTTCTTCCTAAGAATAGTAGTTGTTTTAAAATCAATTGCAATCCTAGACTTGTCTTCCTCATAGTTCCCAAATGGGGTGGAACTTTTATCAATTTCTTTTGCTAGTAGAGCTATGATAGCTACAGATGCCTCATCTACATTAATCTCATATGGCAAGGGATTAAGCCATCTGACCCTAGAAATAGCTACATGCACATATGCATAATTTGTATCAACTAAGAAGCAAACATCATTGTACTATTTCTCCACTAGTGACATAGGAATCCTTAGTCTCCATTTCATGGATTTCTTAAAATCCTCAAAATAAATAGTCATTACTAACAAAAAATTATCTCCCAATTGCACTATGAATTCTACAATCTTAACTATAATAGACCTACTAGTTTTCCAAGCAACTTTTCCAAAAGTTAGAATTGTGTTCTAAACATAAAAGAATATGAAAACTAGTAGAGAACCAAATTTGCAAGATGCACTCTTTTTTTCTCCTTATAGCCTCCAAGTTTTTAGATAGTTGTTGAAGTTGCAATTTGGAAAGGTCATAGATGTGGTCTCTCTTCACTGTCTTGTATCCCAAATCCATAACCATACAAGATACACTATTCAGTCTACTAGAATGAAAGAAATTATGTGCAATCACTCTCACTAAAAAGTCAATTAGGGGTTTAGAGATAGTGTCTATAGACATCCCCTTTAAATCACTATGCATGCTCTTAGGTCTATCTAGGGTAGGATACCCTGTTACTCGGCTGATGATCCTTTTGGTGATCTTAATTAGTTTATTTTCTAAACATATGAATTATTATGAGCATAATCATTATCCATTCAGTCTTGAATGCATTAGGGAAATCTAGGGCATGGGTCAACCCTTTCTTTTCTAAAATTTTGTTTTCTTCCCTAAAGACTCCATCATCACAATTTTTTTTGTACAAATCCCTTATCTCCATGTCTCCTATACTTCCATCTTTACAAGTATAACAGCACTTAACATCTTGAATCATGAGAACATTTGGTGGTATCATGGATAATGCACTGAACAAGTCTCTTTATATGATATTTTAGGTATTGCTAAAAAAGGTGGTTGTATCACATCAATACTAATTAGTTGAACATTAAAAACCTCCTTTTCCTCTTTCCTAACACTTGTAGAAATAACTAGCTACCATATTTTCAAATTAGAGTTTACAAAAATTCAAACAATGAAACTCGACACCAATAAAATACCTTTCCAATCTAATGAATGAGTTGTGTTGTAGTTGAATTCAGTTCACAAAAACAAGAATCTCCTATTGTAATTCACATTTTTACTCTTCATTCTCTCTTCAAGTGCTTGGTAAATGAAAATGAGTCGATAAATGACTATATAACACTTGGAATTATGCAATAAATGCTAAATGCTTACATAGATGTAAGCTCAATCATCATAAGGTTTCCAACTACTCAACTTACACATGATTTCTACTACACTCAATTCATACATAAACCTTGGCCATTACTACCATACTTTCATTACTCAGAAACAACTAAAATTTCATTCATGCTCAACAGTATGTGTGAAACCTTCCATGCTTGGCAACAACATGAAAACTAACAAAACTATAGATTTCTTCTAGATTCTAACCAATACATTACATCTTAATTCATGCATCTATTATCTTTTTAGATCTTAGATTATTTCAATTGATGTATAATATATCATTTTAAATATTAGTCTCATGCATACCTTTTGATTGCCTAGTTGGGGGTGATGTGATCACTTGATCCATTGGATGAAAAGACCTCATTTGAACTTGATGTGCTGAAATCTTCCTTCTTCTTCCATGTCTTCTTCATCTACACTTTGATCTTCTCAACATTGACCTTTTCTTTGCTTTATTATTTCCATTACTCAGTGTTGGTGATCTAGTTGGATAGTTTCTTCTTAAATGACCAGTCTTTAAACATCTGAAGATTGTAGTCTCACTCAACCATATATTGTAGTTGCCTCTAAAATATGTTATAATGTAATTCTTAGGAACATTTCCATATTCTTGACAATAGTGACAACTTTATCTTGTGTTGTAATCCCAATTGTAGGATTTTCCATTTTGTTGTACCTTTGTCTACATGTTTAATGTCCACTTGGCATTAGATCTACATTCATATGCTTTATGTCCATACTTCTGACAATTGTGGAAGAATCCTTGAAATCTCTATCTGCTTAAGGTCTTGGTCCTGCATTCATGTGCCTGATGTCCTTGCTTATTTCACTTATGATAGTAACCTTGAATTTCTTCTTAGGGTTCATATTTATATGACCTAACTTCCCACAATTATGATAAGTGGGTTTTTAGTTCTTACTTTTGTTGTTTCTTTGTTCACCATTTTTAGATGATTCTCCATTCTTAGTACTGGTGTATCCCAATCTAGTAGTATCATTATTGGATCTTAGAGATCACATCAATTTCTCAAAGTATTTGATGTTTTCACTAGGTTTGTTGAAACTTTCAAAAAATTCATTTTCTACTCTCAAATCATTTCTTAGTTGTTTATTCTGTAACTTTAGGGTTGTGATCTCAACATCCTTTCCATTTAATTCATGGTTTGTAATCATTAATTGATTCATTTTATCTAATTTCATGTTAGCAATCTTTAGAACATCTGATGTCTTCTCTTCCAATCTATTGGTTAGTGTTATTTTCTCATCTTCAATCATTACTTTTCTTCCTCATTTTTTTTTTCTATTCGATCACCTCACATAGAATTATTGATTGGGCTTCTTGTTCTATCTTAAGCTTTCTAACCTCTTTAGTTAGGGCACCATTCTTTTCCATCAAATCTACAACTACTAAATCAAACTCACTTGAGTTTCCATTCTCAAAAAATTCAATAGAATCTTCCTCTTGGTAATGAGTGTCTTTTTTCTCAATGTCTATCTCTTTCCTTCTCCTCAATGAATTTTGAAGTTCTTATGTCCATATCTTTCCTTCTCCTCAATGAATGTTGAAGTTCTTCTCTTACTTCCATGAGTTGGTGTAGGGCAAGATGGATTTCAATCTTCTAGCTCTCAATAGTCTTTCCAAACTTGTAGACTTCCATCTTCAAGATTATTTTTCAAAGTTGTAAATCTTTCATTTCTAGAGAACAAGGCTCTCACACCAATTTTTGGAAATAACAATGAGAAAGTAAACTCCAAGTAGGTGGGTGGCTGAATCAATATTTCAAAACTTTAACCATAAAACATTCACTACACATTCATCTCATAATTTAGCATATAAAATGAAATAGATAACTACACATGTTCATCCATAGCACAAAATAACTAACACATAGCACAATAAATTTGTTACCCAGAAACCTTCCAATGAGAATTAGGTAAAACTGGGGTGGGGATGACACCCACAAATCTTCACTACTGCAGCTGTAAAGTGTAGCCAATTAAGGTTACAAGGAGTTTGACCATAAACAATGATATACCCTATGAGGGGTTTTCCCTGTTAAAGTCTTACAAAAATTTTTAGGTCTCAACCTATTAAAGGGTTTAAACACCTTTCTTAAAGTGTGCCTTGTTAGAGGACTTAAACTTACAATAAAGAAAGAACTTGGTTAAGAGATTTACATAAGTCTGTTAAGACTAATCTGTTAGGAGATTTTCTTTGCATCACCTATTAGAATCATACAACACCATAATCTTTCGATAAGCACTTTCTTGCTAGATATCAAATCTTCTCTTTCTTGATGTGTACTTGATCCTTCTGATCAGATATGTCTCCTTTATTCTCTCTTTGTTTTCCTCTATTCTCTCTAACTGATTCTACAATTCATAACATTATCACAAGCTCCATAGCCACCATGAATGCCTTCTCTACACTTTCCATTCATCTCTTTAGCATCTTCTTCTCTACCTTCATGCATATAAATTGTTTAGGGTTTGTCTCCTTAAGTAAACACAAGTGGGCTAGGGTTAGATAGGAATCAACTACTGAGTTGATCCATTTTACCACTTAGAACATCCCTCAATTTGATTGGTTATATGTACTACATAGAGATTCATAATATACATTCATCCTTATCTTCTAGAATCATAAAAGAATTGTTAAGTCATCCCAAAAATGGTTTACATAGAATTTTGTGCCATTACAAATAACTATGTCTAAAATTGCTTGCTCAGAACTTGAAGTCTTTGATGCTTGACATCCACTATATCAATGCGATCAGATTTCCACAATCCATCATAGTTATGTAAATCAGTTTCTAGATTAGATTGTGTGGAGATTTTTACCATCAACATTTTGAATCACACTTTATTTGACATCTCTTGCTCTCTCATCCTGATGATGGATCACATAGTGTGATTCGAAACGTTGATGGTAAAAATCTCCACACAATCTAATCTAGAAACTGATTTACATATCCACTATATCTTCAATGTTGTAACTTGGCTTCTAAATGGCTTAGCTTTCATTTTTTAATTGGCACCTGAATCACTCAGCATGTATAGACTGCTTGGCTCATGAGTGCCTTGGCACTAACTATTTTCTCAACACTGACTAGACAGATTACTCGACATGTATTGTCTGGAAACTTATGCTCGACATGCTTTGATTACTCAGCTTGCACTGAAATTTTGTGGCATAATGACTAAGTGTTTTGTCATTGCCCTGAGAAAACCAATCTAAGATTAATAGAGTAAGAGTTATTGAAACGTTAATTTTCTAATTTTTATTTATTTATTCAGTATTTGGATACAAACTAGTACAAAACATGTGTTTAATAGATATTTCCAATTGGGAAAGTGTGAGAACATATATAACTTAGCTAGAATGAATTTGTCTAGATCATATATTTGAAGAAATTTGGTTTTTAGATAGATGACATAGATGATAATTTTCCCCTAGTTTCAAAATCTATTATAGATGACATATATAGCTTGTGCATGAAGAAATAAAAATTGGTTTTTGACCTATATTTTTTGTTTTATAACAATTCTAATTCTAACTTACCTTAAAACAAAGAATTTTATCTCCCACCATATTTTTCACAACAAATCTATACAAATAAATAAAATCAACATTCTTGAAGAGGACTATCTCCTCTACTGAACCAAAAAAAAATTCAAAATTTTCTAATATGATATACTATTTTTTTCTCTAAATCAATGTCTTCGAGGCTATTAAAATACCTACTTGTAATATGTTTTATTGAAAATAAATTATGTCTAATTAAAACACTATAAAATCTATATGAGGATATCGTTGACCGTGATCTCTGCAAAAGGGTATTGTTGTAATTGTAAAAGAATATCATTAAAAACAATGGGATTTTATTGAAACGTCATTTATCTAAAATTATTTTATTTCTTTGGTAATTGGACCCAAAGTGGCATAATAAATGTATTTAATAGACATTTCAAATTAGAAAAGTTAAAGTACTTATCTAACTTAGCTAGAATGAATTTAGAAAGACAATACTTCAACAACAAAAAAAATAGTTCTAAATACTTAAATTTAATTATGCCGATAAGTTCTCTTGAAAAATGACAACTAATTGTAATTTTACCTCCTAATTAAAATGTGCTCTCTTAGTCCTCTCAAAACAAGGTGTTTCCCTGTAGTGAAGGATTTCAATGCATCATGTGGATACTAGAGGAGATTTTTTGGCTTAATGAACCCACCCATTGGTTATGCCACTGATCACAACTACATATTTTGTATAGAATTTAGAAGGGATTGGATTTAGCCTAACACAATTTGGGTTGTCCTTGAGAGAGAGTACCTCTTTTCCCACCAAAGATTATGCTCTAAAATATAGAAAATATTTCTCTTCACCCAAGATCTACAGAGATGAGATATTTTTGTTTTATCTTTGGAATACAAAAATAAAATTGTGAAACTAGAAACATCAAACACATAGTTCGTTTTAGTGCACCAATGCAATAATTTTCTAACCTACTAAAGAAAGCACAAAAAGTTTTGTAAACACAAAGTTTTTTTTCCCATTCTTCCTACATCAAATGCATAAGTAGTTTGCATCATAATATTCATCCCACATTCACCAAATTTCTTCATAGAGCCATAAGTAACTCAAAATATCTATGCTAAGAGGAGAAACCAGGAATGAAAGGGCAAAAAATTGAGATTGAACCTTAAAAATGTAAACCTAAACAACTACACAATGCATATGTGTAACTATGCAACAATTAATTCCAAGTGCACAACACTCAAACCAAGTGCAAAGAACAATATTAGAACTATGCCTGGAAAAGAATGTAAACTACATAGAATAGATTACCAACTATGTGAATCCTAAAACAAAGAGTTACTAGACTTAAAGAGTTGTAGAAATTCTTAAATTTGGTGAATATGGATTCACAAGCATGCATATTAAATACATTAAGGTCTATCAAGATCAATATTATTAGACTAATTCGAAATATTCTTGGAATAATTTGACCCTCTAATTAGTCTAGGTGCAAGCTTGAATTGATTGAAAGATAGTTAATTGATCCTAAAATAAAGTGTTCATTTTAGGTTAATTATCCTTATTAAGTTTTATTTTATCCAATTAAAATATTTGTATTAAAATTTGTATGTATGAAAATAGGATACTAAACCCTAAACCTTAGCATCACGATCAACATTGTAATTCTACAATTTGTGTGACTAACGGCAAGATACTCATTCCAAATTATGGAAGATTGGGCCCAAAAGTACAATAGAAGAACATATGTTGAAGGTATTTCCAACTACATATGAGCTATGTCCAAGTTTGAAACTCTTTACCAAGACCTAAAAACCAACCAAAAATGTACAAAATTGGTTCAATTTTTCATGTTTAATGTCATACTCACTAGATGTGGGATAGGAAAAATTAAAAATCAATAACATAAGAATGAGTAAGGAAAACCAATAAACCTCCCCAATCTGTTATTAAATCCATTTATAAAAGGAACATACATAAGAATTTAAACTAAAATACACCCTTCAATATAGCTTTTGTGTTTTTCTTCTTCTTATATATTGGAATTATTGCTCTTGAATTGGTAAAATGAACTTAAAGGTGAAAGAAAATATAGATGAAATAATGGTGAATGATGAGAAATTGATCTCACTTTAGGGTTTGAAGGAAAAATTGCAAAATTGGCAATAAGATGTTAAAATAGAAGAATCTCGTAAAATAGTGACACGAGTAATGACAATTTGAATGCAAAAATCAAAGGGAGAAGTTAAGATAATTTAAGAAGAGAAGCTAGTAGAATATTAACAAGAAAAGTGGAAGGGATGAAGGTGGAAACATGTTAGGAGATGGAGGCTAATTAATGGGGATTGGATCCCACATAGAAAAAGGAGGAAATTTTAGATTTAAAAATTTATTTGTTAGCACAAATTAGAAATAGGGAACTCAAGAATTAATAAAAATCCATAAATTGATTAGTTAGCTACATAATTGGCATGTCACTAATTAACCATGAGAGGTAGGGAAAATGGGTAAATAAAGTCTATTTATATCATATCTCATGTTTAATTCACCCCTAATGAGGAAAAATTAGTATGTTTGACCAATTTAAGGTATTTGATGAGGAAAAGGATAGATTTTCATGTTTTCAATAATAATGAAAATTGATTTTTATGTGGTTTTGGAACAAGTTTGATAAATTTGATAGGGATTTGAAATGAGTTTTATATTGAATCAAGATGATTTGATAATTTCTAAATGATGTCCTTTATTTTTTCAAATGATTGATAAGATTTTGAAATGAATTATTATTAATTTAATAAGTTTATTGAATATTTTACATTATTTTGAAATGATTGATAAGGTTTTTTGTCCAAATTGATGACTTTAGAATGATTTTGAATCCATCTTAATGTTTTTGAAATGATTTTGGATCAATTTTGATGATTTTGAAAGTGATTGATTGAGCAAAATTTAAGAAAAATATTGATAAATAATCAAACCAAATCTAATTTTTAAATAGTAATGAAAGACACAATGTAGATCTATATGATAAAGACCATATGCACAAGATAGGAGAATAGTTAGAATATGCAACATTATGTTTTGATTTCAATGCAAAAATGTTAACATATAGCATTGCAAGATGAACCTTTTTTAGGCATCTATACACAATAATGTATAAGAAGGGCATTGAGATTTTTTTTAACTATAATATCAAGAGAAGAATTTACAAACTATGATGTTACTATGGTGGCACTTACTAGAACTATTGCATACATGTTTAGATGCTACTAGTTGGAAATGTTTCATGAATGTTTAAAATTAATAATTATTATGGTACTACTAACTAGAACTATTGCATGCATGTTTTGATGCAATCTTATTAGTTCACACTTTTTCAATAAAGCATTTTATAATATAATTTTTTTAATAAGGGTAGTTAGTCGAGACAAAAATGATACAAATGATTTTGAGAAAACTAACAATTTTTGAAGTACTTGATAAAAGCCAAAAAGACAAGGGCTGACCCTAGAGTACAAAAAGGATGACAATTCAGATGGAGGTTACCTCCTAGTTGTCTAACCTATACCAACTTGAAACATCAAAAACCATAAAATTTTAAGATCTAAATTGTCATTAACCACAGTCCTTAAACTACTATGCATAAGAAACTGAATAATAAACCAACATCATTTAAAGACATTGTTGCTACTAGTCCACTTAATCAACATAGTCCAAAAAACCCCGTGGGGTATAAAGTTCAAAGGCATAATCATAAAAATAGAAATAGAACACAACATAACCCAAGCTAGATGCCCTCTTCCTTCTCTTGGTTACCACATCCTTATCCTTTGCTTTCACTAGTTTGTCTAGAATGGTTTTTAGCCAATCCTCCACCAAGAACCCACATATGGATCAGGTTGTCTCAGTAGTCTTTCCTAGGTCCTATTCCTTTTTGTTATCCTATAGGATGTAGAGGGTTGTAGTCATAGAGTGCATAACCTTGGTTTAGAACTGAACCCAAGTTTTGAACCTATATCAAATAGTGGTATGGTTATCCACCAGGTCCCTCATAGCCTTCTCAAGCCTCTCCATCTGTGTATTGGTGTGGCTATGTTTTCCTTTCCTCCCAGTACCCTTGGGGTTAACATTCATAGGAGAAGTGATGTGTTCCTCTCCACTACAAGCCAAGGTACCTTCCAAGGTATTAGAGACATGGGATGGGCTGATAGAGCTGGGGCTAGGTTTGATGTCCTGGTGGAGTCTTTTCTTTTTAGCAGGTTTCTCCTCACTATTGGAGGAGTCAAAGTTGGATTTGTACTTCGGGGGGGTCTTAAATTTCTCTATCTAGAGATGCTTGTTGGTTCTCCTAGCACATTGCTTTCCCTTTTTGGTATTTGAGTCTAACTCAATAATGATAACTTTAACCTTAGGGTTAATTTTGACCTTAGTGACATGACCTTTCTTAGGCCTCTTAAGAGTACAACTAGGGTTGGGGTCCAAGGAGGTCTGGGGGGTGATAGAGGCCAGGAAGTTAATCAGGAGAGGGAGATTCTAAGCCATGTATTGGATGAAAATTTTATTCATTAAGACCTGGTGGATAAAGTAGAAGGGTTTCCCCTCCTTGTGTTTCCTTCTAGCCTTAAAGATACTATCCTCCAACGAATACAGTAATAGAAACAAAAAGGAGATAAGGTCAAGATTTTTGAAATGATTCAGGATAGGAAAATGATAATAATATAATACTTGACAGCGGTCCTCCAAGGTAATGTATCTAATAATCATGTAGCAAATGGTATCCCATGGCTTAGGAAGGGCAGCTCATGCAAACCTACCACACAATCTCATTGGTTCCTCCTTGGAATTGAAGAATTTCTGCAAACTCACCTCCTCATGGACCTTAGCTTACCTCTGCCATTTCTTGCCATCCAATAGAAAGCCCCCAACCCTCACAATGTTTTCTTCAAATATTTCAAAGCTCATGCCATTAATCGTGACTTTTCTATGCTTCCAAGTTTGATAGAGCTGTGTCTAGATGACCGCATTGTGTTTAACCATCCCCTCCATATAAGTTAAAAGGCCCCCCTCCTACAAGTAGACCATTACAGCTTCACTACTACTAATACACTCCTCCACACCCATTGGTTCAATATGGTTGCTAGTGCCCATATCATCACCCATGTCCACAACTTACTTCTCTGACACCATAAGCTTGCACTAGGTTTTGGAGTTGCAAAATATAAAATGCCAAGCCACAATGGAGAAAATGAAAAGGCATTGCATAGTTATCATGAATCCACAATGTTTCCCAAAAAACCAAAAATCTCCCAACACAGTATGTGTAGAAAGTTCATTTTTGTCTGCAAATGACTATCTCTAGTTGTACGAATTATGGAAATTAAATCATTCTTTAAATCTTACTAAATCATTGTGGGAATTAACTAGCCTATCTTTATGGTCATTACAAAATCATTCTTTAAAACTTGCCAAATCTCCCCTCTGTGTCCTTTTACTATAGTCATCAATGTTTACGATAGTCAGAACATAAATGTTAATCAACATCCAAACATGCCAAAAAAACCCTTTATCAAGTGCCACATTCTTGTGACCATGTATAGAAAAGGAGGCTTGCCACCTAATTTGATAGTTCAGGTGTCATTATTGAAGGTATGCTCCCTTTCCATCACAATTTGAGTTGATGATGACAATAAACTGACATCATCCCATTTCGCTAACCATGTGACACCATGGCTGGCTTTGGAAAGGTCATTCACCATGCTGTTTCCTTCCTGATATATATGTACCACCCAAATATCATGATAATCTTCCATCATCCTTCGTATTTCATTGATAATGATTTTAATCGACCAATTGCATTTTCCCTCTCCCTTAGCAGCTTTGATGATTAGCATAGAGTCCCCCTCTATGACCAACTTAGTGACTCCCAGAGTTCTTGTAATTCTAAGACCCTAGAGAAGCATAATCACCTTGGTTTTATTATTATAACCTCCACCATAGTTACCTAAATAAGTGGCTACCAAAATTCTCATGTTGTTTTGAAGGATACCCCCAGTAGTGGTAATGCCCATCATGACTGACTTATTGAAATTTAACTATATCCAAGACTTGGGGGGGTGCCAAACCATATCCTTTCTTGCTTGGATTTTTGAATTGCCAAACTATTCCACCATTAGCCCCACGCCCCAAGTTGAAGCCCAGCTCCTATCAGTTTCACTCATAGGATGAGGGGGTTTCTAGTGCCAGATGTTATCGCATTCCTTTAGGAGCCTGATAACTTGTTGAGCCACCCCTAAGCTAGTTTTGGTTTGATCCTTGAAAATCCTATTGTTCCTCTCCTTCCATGTTTTCCATGAGATATAAGGTGGGAGAGTCGACCAAAAGTTTCTAAGAAAAGGGTGGGCAGTTGGGCCCTCCTAGTTGGAAAATTGATTCAACTCATTATCCATACACCAATTGATCCCCCATAAAGCAAGAACCTCCCTCTAGATGTCCATGGAAAAAGGACAATGGATGAGAAGGTGAAAAATAGATTCAACATCTTTGAGGTATAAAATGCAGTAGTTAGCAAGTTGGCAACCACACCATTGGAGGTTGTCAATTGTGAGGATCGACCCATGCAGAGCTGACCACCAAAAGAAGTTTATTTTAGGTAGTATCCAAGGGTGCCAAGATTTTCACCAATCAGCCTATGCCCCTTCCCCCACTAGCCCACTAAGATAAGTAGACTTGACAATAAACTCCCCCAAGGGTGTGAGTTTCCATACTAAGGAATCCTCAGTTAGGATGAGGGGAATCCTATAGGTGTGCAAGAGATCCTGTATCTCTCAAGCTGAAATCAACTCCCTTGGCTGGAAATTCTGGAAAGTGATCCATTGTCTATCAGGGGTGATAAAGTCATGATTCTAAGGGCCATAAATTATAGTGCACATCTCATGCAGAGGGGAAAACTTAGTTTTCCTAAGGGGGCCCTCATGGATCTATTGATCTTCCTAGAAGTCTATTGAATTACCATTCCCCATGATCCAGTGACACCCCTTTCTTAGGATCTTCCAAGTATTAACAATGTTATTCTAGATCTTAGAGCCCTAAGGTAGAGCCTATGCCCCTATAAATTGATGGGAGGACAATCCCCCAAAGTATTTAGCCATTATGATGTTACTCCAACTACCTTGGGAATTAACCAACTTCCAACGAATTTTTGTCAATAGAGCCTTATTCAAGTGTCCAATTCTTCTTAGATTCAATCCTCCATGAGCTTTAGGTTTGCAAACTTTCTTCCAGCTAACTAGTCTCATTCTTTCCTTTTCTTTAGTTCTGGACCATAGAAAAATACGTTGAATTTTCTCAATGATATCTCTAAATCTGCCTGGGAGTTTAAAAATGGATAGGAAATACACTGGGATACCTTGCAGAGAGGCTAACAGGAGTTGGAGTTTCCCAACATTTCTTAATATTTTCCCTTTCTAGCCTGCGAGCTTTTTTTATAGACGTTCCACAAGACCATTCCAGAAATGGTTTGGGATCTCCTTAATAGTGAGCAGTAGACCAAGATAGGTATTAGGGAGGTTCACCTCTTTGCATCCAAGGATACTAGTAACCTTTCCCACAAACTGGCACAAGTGTTAAAAAAAAAAACTTTTTATTTATTGTAGTTTATGCATTGGCTAGAGACTAGAGCATACATATTTAGGGTGTCTTTCCATTCTCTGGCTTCATGGATGGAGGAGACACCAAATAAAAAAATTTCATCCAAAAACTACTCTAAGACTTGGGGGAGGCACCAAGAAGCAGGCTTGATGCCCTTAATTTTGCTAAAGCTAGACAAAGAGACTAAATTTCTAGTTAATACTTCCTCTACAACAATAAAGAGATAAGGGGATAGGGGTCACCTTGACAAAGACCTTGAGAGGAAGAGAAGAAGTTACCCGGGGCACCATTAACAATCACCAGGAAGGTAACATAAGTCACAACATTCTTAATAATTCTTAGAACCCTTTCATTAAATCCAAGTTTGGTGATAATGGAAAACAAGAAGTCACGCCTGACCTTATCATAGGCTTTAGAAATATCAAGTTTAAGGGTCATACCTAGGTTTTTAGATTTTTCCATCGAGTGTATCACCTCGTGGGTAGTTATGACAACATCAAGAATCTGTGTCTCAAGCACAAAGCCATTCTGATGAGGACTAATGAATTTTTCCAAGAGGGGCTTGAGTCAATTCACCATAACTTTAGCAAAGATCTTGTAGATAGTATTACAAAGGCTAATAGGTCTGAAGTCTTCCATCCTTTGGGGATCCTTAGTCTTAGGAATGAGAACAATGAATTTTTGATTGAGTTCCTTTAGTATCTTTCCTATTCCGAAAAAGTCCCCTACAACATGAACAATGTCATACTTAGCAATGTCCCAGAATTCCTAGAAGAAGGCAGGGGAAACCCATCAGGGTTGGGGGCTTTGTACTGATTCATACTAAAAACAACCACTATGAGTTCTTCCTGTTTGACCATACACATGATCCCCTCATTCATCTGGTCATCAATCATAGGTTGGAAGGTCTGTAGGATATCACTCTATAAGTTACTATCAATCTAGGATAGTAGGGGATTATACATTTCTTGGAAATAGGTGTTGACTCTTTCTTCTAATTGGTCAATTTCAGTGACCTCCTCATTATTATCATCCTCTAACAAGTTTATAGTGTTTCTCTTTTTATTCCTTGAGGCCAATCTATGGAAGAACATTGTGTTTTTTTCTCCCTCCTCCATCCGTTGGACCCTAGATCTCTATTTCCAAAAGACTTCATCCTTACTTAGGAGGGAGTTTACAATTGTGTCGGCACTCCCTCTCTTCCCGTTGTTGCACCACCTGAGCTCCACTTTGTGTAATTTGATTTTGGAGCTCAACCAACTTGTTTTCTGTATCCTTCTTTTCTTTAGCTAAACTCCCAAATGATGATTTGCACCATTCCCTAACCTCCATATAGATTCTCTCTAGTTTTCTAAAAAATCAGAACATAGTCATACCTTCCACCGAGTCCTTCCACCAATGTACAATATAGTCTTTGAAATCATTATGCAAGTGCCACATAATCTTGTATCCGAAAGGCCATCGTCTAGTTAGACTTTGTGTCTAGTACAATAGAAGCATGAAATGATCCGAGATGGTGCTAGGATAGGCATTTAGGTTAGTATACTGAAGAATGTTCCATCTAGCACAGATGAGGGCCCTATTAAGCCTAACCTAGATCAAGTTTTTCCCAAGTCTGTTGTTAAACCATGTGAAGGCTAAGCTCTAGAGATCGATATCTATCAAATTGTTTCTTCTCAGGAGATCCTCCAAATCTTGCATACTATCTAGGAAGTCCTCAAGTCCCCCCCATCTTTTTTGAGGGGTGCAAAGGGGTGTTGAAGCCCCCCATACATAAGATATTTCTTGGTCTTATGGAATCAGCCATAGAGGTGGCCTCATCCCAACCAGTAAGCCTACCATTACAAGTATTAGGGGAATAAAAATTGAAAATAGACTAGCTCCCAGACTAGTTGGTGAATTCAATGGCAATAAAATGGGTGGTGGCAGAAATTTATCCACTCCCAAAGCCTTATCAGGATTCCACATCGTCGCATTCCCTCTAGAAGAACCATTAGCCTCACAATAAAAGTAGTTAGCACCTAGCAAGACATAACAAGCCACTCTCGAAAAGACCTGTGCAGTCATTTTAACTTCCTACAAAAGAATCAAAATCATTTGATTTCATACGATTTCCTAGGACTATTCAACCCTCTCACATTCAAGTATATGACCTTCATTGATGTATTACAAAATAATAGACACCCACTCTTCATTATTGCACCACAACTCCATGACCTCCAACTCATCACCAACCACAATCTTTGACACATTATCGTGCCCCTCCATTAAAATCTTTTGGTAACATTTAAATACAATGCATGTGACTCTGTGGGACACATTCCGCATCGGGTCCTCCTCCATAATCAAAAAGTGTTCAATCTTCTCACACATCGGCTTTCTCTTCACAATAACCTGAGCATCTGCAAATCGAACACACCCACAAACCAACAAGCAGCTTGGCTCCTCAACACCCACTTCCCATTTCTGATTTCATGGCACACTTTCCTAAGTGTGGATTGCGAAACAAGAAGAACAAATTGGTGTGCATCAGTTGAAACCAAAAACTCTACCTAAACATACCATCCTTGATGCCGCCACCTTTCTATTGTCCACGACCCCAACTTAACTAGCTACTGCGTTAACATCTCTCTCCCCTTGCTGATATCAAGTTTCTTCCACCTAGCGACTGGACCCTAGCTACAAGCCTGAGCTCCTTCCTTGGGTCTATCGGGTTCGCACTACACTCGACCATTATCATTATGAAGCAGCCACCCTTTCCATGAGGTATCTGTTTCATACAAAACTTTCAATGTAATATATGAACGTGCAAAGGAGGGATTTTTAATGACATCGGGTTTCATACATAGGCGACTCGGTTTTCCTTCAAAACCGCTTCCACCTTCATTCCAAATCGGGACTGTCATAACAAAACAGACCGATAGCACCCAAAACCCGATTCAAAATCCTTTCTTCCAAAAGCCACAGACAAGAAAGAGTTACTATTCCCTTAATAAGAAACTTTTACGAACTTAAATTTGTGTAAGGAATTCATATTGTCGATAGAGAGAGGAATTAAAAAGGATAAAAAAAACCATTCGAAAGAAATACAATATATTAAACTTTGAATGCATACACCATATCGGCCAGAGACCCCAAAACCTTTTCACTTTTCACCCACACTCTATATCTTGTATTCTCTTCCCTCTCTATCTTCTTTGATTACATAAAGATGCCTATTAAAGGTCATCTTGGAGAGTTACAACTATCCACTTTCCATGCCTATTCGGTTACATGCTTGTCTCTAAAGAGATTCTAGGGAGTTATGAAATTTAATGTTTCCTCATAACCATTTCAATGAATACATCATGTTATCTAATAATAGACAATCACAAATGGTTACAAATGCCTTAGGACCCATTATAATGTAATTTTAACTAACTTTCACATTTCTTAGACATGGTCCTAGAAAACCTCAATGACTAAGATATTACAATATCATGAAACTTGTCATGAATTTCAAGAGATGAGGTGCTCCCACACCATTCATCTTTTACGGCTTTGGGTTTCCTTTAGGGTTCTTAGTTTTCCATGAGCAATCTCCTTTTCTATCTCCTTTTAACGAATGATCTTGGTCGAAGGTCAACTAACCCTCTTAGCTGATCTGACATCTGCTTTATTCCCTCCTTTGTTCTTTCTCTTTGAGACCATCCATTCAAAATCCTTGTCAAGATTTGGGTCCCCTAAAGTGGGTGAAAGAACTTCAATAATGCCTAGCAGGGAAACCATAAGGGTTCCATTTTTGAACAATGAACTAGCTCCCACATCAAGGAGTGAGTCACATGTGTTCCCTTTTCCTATCAAAGCCATTTCTTTTCCTAGCAACCCCTCACCTAGTTGCATTATCTATAGGGTCTAGATATCCAAAATCTCCCCCTCTTCATGCATAACCATCTCCAAAGTCTTAGACAACTTACATGTGTTCTCCTTTCCTTGCCTCTCAACCTAGGCTTTCACAGGGGTTCTAGTTTTCCCCTCAATATTGGGGGTTTCATTTATCTAGGCATCCCTCGAACCAAGTGGTTTTGTGCTTTCCAGAGTTTCAAGGATAGCATCTATTTCAACTATTTTTGAGATTTCTACCACCTCAACACCTGGGGTTGAGACCTTGTTCTTGAGTTTCTCACTTGTTGGGTAGTCAACAAAAAGATGTCCAAAGTTGTTACACTTATAGCAGAAGGGAGCAGTGTTCTCATAAGCTAGTAGTTGCAACCAGGTACCCCATTTAGATCTTAGGCTGACCATGGTGAGAAGGGGTTTATTCATTCCCACATTAACACAGATCCTGGCAAAGCTAAGCTTAACCTTTGAGCAAGTCATCAAGTCCACTTTTATGAACTGCCTAAAGGAGTTACCAATCCACCTAAAAAAATGCTCATCCCAATACTCCAAGGGAAGCCTAGGGAGGCATATCTAGACTAGGGCAGATTTGAATAGATCACATTTTGGATTGAAACCATGTTTCCACTTAGCCATCATTAGATGGTGTTTTCCAAAGCTCTAGGACCTAGCCATGATTGAATCTCAATCCAACTCAACCATGAACCTGAATAAGAAGAGGGCACCCACCATCGCAAAGATGCAAATAAAACCTATTAGTTTCCATTTAGTAGAGCATCATATCTAGACCATGTCCACTATAGGCCGAAAAGAGACAAGACAAATTTTCCAACAAGGTTGAGAATAAAACCTAAGGAGATCGAATCCACCACTAAATTTGAAAGTGAAATCTGGGGTCCAATGGGACCTGAGGAGAACATGGGTTTTGCGTCAAATTCCACAGGAATCTTTGGACCAACAATAGCCCCTAGCCAAATTGGCTTAGGGCATGCTGATGAAGTGCCATCATTCGAGGGGATGCTTAGGGATTGGGGCCCAAGCAAGCACAATTATTAGGGATGGAGCTTGAATCTACTAGGATAGCAACATCCTCTTGTAGAAGAAAGTGACTGTTTAGGGATTTTGCCACGAGTTCAAAAAATTTGGGCAGCTAGGGGAAGGATCTAGGGGGTTTGGGGGGGGGATCCATCACTACCAAGGTTGAGAGGGCATGGAAGAGGGACAGGGGGATGGTGTCACAATTGCAAGCGATAGGAAAGAGGGAAAGTTGCAGAGCTATATGAATAAAAAAATTCTTTAACCCTTGGTTGGGAGAAAAATGATAGTTAGCCCTCTATAAGAATCACCTTAACTAATGTAACTTTCTTTCATGAGTATCAATTTCTCCATAGTTTGTACTATTTTGGGTTTTCACATTATATTTTGTCTTACAACTTTTATTGTTCTTAATGTTCCAAGTTTCTAATAGTTCTAATCAAGTGAATGATTTATTTTTCACAAGATTAGTAAAATTTCACAAATTATCTTGGAATAATTGATTTACACACCCTCTTGGTAATTCAACCTATTAAACATTTATTTTCTTCATCAATCACTTAATAATCTAATCATGAGAGGGACGTGTGAAATTGTAGAATCACAAAACACCATACTAACATTTTATTTATGTGGAAAAATAGATTGAGGGAGAAACCATGAAGATGACTAGTTCTCACTTATATAAATTCATATTAGTGTGGCACTAGTTAAGATGGCTATTTGAAGAAATGGATGATGATCACTACTTAAGGCTTATTATTATAAGGATCACTTTCTAGATGAATAAGAGTAAAAGAGAAAGATAAAATATTGACTTAATTCTATAATTAAATGAAAATACTTGTAGATACCTTCTCCTCACTGTCTAGTACATAAAAGCCCACACTAAATGTCATAAAATTTCACACTTAATCATATCCACACATATAGGGAGAAAAATCTCTCTTAAAAATACTCATCACACACTCCCTCAATAATTCATATATATATATATATATATATATATATATATTGTTGCTTATTTTTGCACCTCTGCCAAAATTTGAATTCAAATACAAACCCCATCCAACAGCTAGTTCATAGGTTTAACATTATTTTAATGCCTGAGAAATATTGAAAAAATTAAAAGATCAGACCTTATGATTCATTTTCACGGGCCCACAAGTTCCTCATCATCAGATCAAGGTAGATCAACGGATAGCGCTATGTTGCTATTGAAAGTTGCATGTTTCTTTGCGTTAGCGACATAGCACCCTTTTGCCACGTGGCCACGTGGGTCTTCCCTTTTACCTCATTGTTTCTCTGGTGCCAAGTTTGTTCCATCCATGGTGGCCGCTATGGTGCCATCAAAAAATCCATGCTTCTCGCCGTTAGCGACATAGCACCCAGACGGAAAGTGATCTTGTGGTGAAGTTTGGAAATACGATGGGTCCCAAGTATGCTCCGTTGGATACCAGGGATTTATTTGTCAGACACGTCGGCAGTGGTCAACTGTTTCATTGGCTAAGGTATGAATGTGTAGAATGTGGGCCCTGCAAGGACTTGTTAGATAGTTTGACACATGGTCGATTCTCATTGGTTGGTACACTGATAAGTCAGATCTATCTCATTCACCATTAGATCTTCCCCAGATCCACGGTAGGCGCTATCTCGCTATGGAGAACTGCAAGAATTTTAACCATAGCGACATAGCACCTCGGCGACGCGTGGCACGAATGACGTAATGGGCCCACCCTTCTCCAAAGAAATATTACGACTCATCCTTGGTGACATGTTGTCAGGTGGGTCATAGTACGGTGGAAATTTTTCATTGGTCCGTTCAGCCAGCTCAATGCGCAATTGTACAATTTTGTGGATCACCGTCAGATCTAAAGAAAATCTGCAGTAGGCGCTATCTCGCTATGGAGAACTGTGAGGATGTTATCATTAGTGACATAGCACCCTTTCACCACGTGGATCAGTGGGGCCGAGGGTTATGAAACTGCGGGGGTGGCACTAGTTTAGTCCGAGTCAAGTGTCAAGTGTGTTGAGGTGTTTCATGGGCCCAAAATTTTGAGAAGATAGCACAATATTATGGCGAGTCTTCATGATCATCAGATCTAAGGAAATCGACAGTGGGTGCTATCTCGTTATGGAAAGTGCTCAGAGGATACGCATAGCGACATAGCACCTCGCTGACACATGTCCCATTGGGTCTAGTGCAGGTAGTAACAGTTAGTGGCTGGCAGTTAATGTGACCATCACTGTTAGGGTTTGCAAGTTGGCACAGTTAGTAAAAAAAGAGATGGTCAACCACGTTGGACCCTGCAAGGTGGTAAAAGGAAATAAACTCATTGGTCCATGTGGTGCATTTTTGTTGTGAGATTTGGATGGCTCGCTAACTCTGTTGATTCATGCACTAAAAATGATAAGAGATTGAGGTTTTGTATGAATCTAATCTTCATGATCGATCCCAAATGTATATGAGAAATGTTAGTATGCTAATAGAAACCAAATTTAAATAAAGCTTCTACAAACTAAAAAAAATTCATAAACTTCAAGATAGACTAAGATGAACTCTCAATTGAGAATATGAGCCATTAATGGACTCTCTCAATAAGAAGCTCTCTTATTGAGTAGCTTTATCTAAATGGATAGGATGTATGCTCAATATGCTTCCAAAGGCTTCAATGGATGATTGTGGATTTTTAGTGTGGATAGATGGCTTTAGTATGGATTTGGCTCTCAAAATAGCATTATAACTTTACTTCATGGATTGTGTTATTTTGCAAAGGGGAAAGATCCAATTTATAGGCAAGAGGCTTGAGGGATTGAGGGCTAAGATGCAAGGATGGGAAAAAGCTCATGGAGGGCTTAGATTGCATGAGAGGAGAGCACATGGATTGTGCTTCCTTACAACCAATCAAGGAGTGACACATGTCACATGGTGAGAGGATGGAGGAAAGGGGAAGGATGAGTCAACAAAGGAGGCTCAAGGGATAAAATCTTCATAAAGACCCTTCATAAGTGCTTTGTAAGAACATTTATGACTTTGTGGGCTTTATAAAGTTTTGTGGTTGAAGATATTTGTGAGAGATACCATGAAATTCGAATTTGAGGGTTTAGGGAGGTTTTAAGCTTGCTTAGGGTTGTAAAAATGATTAGAGGAAGGGTTAGAGATGGCTTAGGACTAGGCAAGTGGATGGCAAGTGGATTGCAATTAATGAGGGTGGGTGAAGGAGGAGATATTTGTTAACTTTGGCTTGAGTTAGCAAGTCTTAACCCATGTTTAGGGAATGTGACAAGGTTAGGAGGGGATTAGGATTAGGGTTAAAGACATATTCTAGAAGAGTCTAGGCTTTGGATGAGGATGAAGACTTTCTAGAAGAGTCTAGAACTTCCTAGGATAAGATTTTATGAAATAAATAAAGTTTTATTTATTTTAAGGGTTTGGGTTGAGGAGATATTTATTAAAATATTTTTAATAAACATGAGGATTAATATTTAATCTTGATTAAATATTTTGAGTTGGGATTAGGGGTAGGAAATGATGAGATTAGCCTTTAATCAAAATTAAAGAAGGATTAGAAGATTTTGGAAGAGGTTATTGGTCTTAAGGAAATTGGCCAACTTTTGGAAAAAAATAAATTATTTATTTATTTTGGGATTTTTGGTCAATTTATTAATTAAACAATTAATAAATAAGGAAATAATGTTTAAATAAGATTTAAACATTTTTGGGAGGGATTCCTTAATTAAATATTTTTAATTAAGATAAAGGGATTTAATGGCATAAAAATAAATTAATTAATTAAATAAATAATTAATTAATAAATGATGATGTCATCAGAAATTTTTCAGAAAATAAAAATACTTTATTTTCTAAAGATTTTTAGGTGTCTACACCAACCACCAAAAATGAATGCGAGACAAGGAGGAACATTCTACCACCCCGATCTAATCCATCTACCTAGTCAGAGTGGCTTAATGGCATCGTTTCTATCTTCTCAAGGCATTATTTGATGTAGAGGATTAGATATCATTGCGTCTAGATCAAATTTCCCCATGATTGTTCTTTGTAGGACTTCAATGTAGTGGTTGTAGAATAAATACAGTTGGAGGACATCTCAATTATGCCTACACTATAAAGGAAAATTTTGTAGATTTTGTTAAGGTCGATCATTATCTGTTGTTCTCTGTCATTGCTCTACAATTCCAGTGTAAAATTCCCTTTGCCTCTGAACTGTATGATTTCTGGCTTATCTCCTTCAGCCATTGGTGTGAAGTGCAAGAACTCTTTGCCTCCACTAGTGTTTTGTAGAGATCTATGATCTGTATGACTGTATCTCCCTGACCTATGAGTAATAACATAAGTGAATCTCTCTTTCCTTATGTCATTCATCTTGGCCTTCTGATCTGCATGTGATTATTAGATTAAAGCAAGTCTGAATGTGTATATCCTTAGTTTCATTCTAGTTCAATAGTGCATATATGGGCAAAGATTGGTCTAAACACTCTATTTTGGTGCATCACCTCTTTAGATTAGATTAGGTAGATTTGCTTTCATGCTCTCCTTCTCCCTTTTTCTCTCCAAGAGTAGTTAGGTGCATCCTAATAGTAAGAGGAAGGTGGCCTTCTTTGGAGACTCAACCTCATATTCAAGTCCCACAGCTTGGAGGTTGTTTCCATGTTTCACTAGGTTGTCCTCATGCATAGGCTTTGGACAAGGGTGCAAACCTAAGTGACAACAGTTTTTGGCATGCCCGGTGGGAGAACTTTTCAAAAAAATTCAAGCCTACTAGTGTCAAAAGGGAAGATTTCAAGATCAATACCAAGGAGATAGTACTGGCTTCGGTGTTTAAGCCTTCAAGAGGCCTATTCTTCAAGTACTTGGTGACTCTGAACTTCAAATACATATTTGGTTCCAGATCAAAGTTGCAGTGATTGATGCCCAGAGCTAAAACAAGGGCATCTTCTACAGGTAATTTTCAGTATCAAGAGCTTTCACTTTCAAACCCTAGAAGAAGGAAGACTAGAATATCTTTATCACCAGTGAGGAGTATAATAGTAACAAATACACCTACAAGATCTATCTCTACTCCTCCTACTATTAGATCTCAGCCTAGACTGCCATCAATACATATCAATAGATCACTTGTCTATATGGCATTGCCTAGAGCTCATACTTTTGCCACATTTAATGGTGGGAGACCTCTCTTATTAGCCCAAAGACATGACATACCAGTAGCTGCCCTCAAAAGTATACCAGAGTTTACTAGTGAAACTTCTATCTCCCCCTTAGAACACATTCAAGAGGAACCTTGCAAATGCCTATAATATCCATGGTATTATAGAGGATGATGTTGCAATTAGGCTCCTAGCCTCATCCTTGAAAGGAAAAGCACTACAATGGTATAGAGGTTTAGCTCATGGTTCTATAACAGATTGGGATGGCTTAGGAGCAGGATTGTGCAAACATTTTGAGAATAAAAGTGACTATTTGTCACTTTTAGAGCAGTTGATTTATAAAAAGGCCCCCCCATGAATGTATGACTGATTTTAATTATAGATTTCAAAAGACATGGGATAGAATACCTACTTCAGTGAAGCCTACCCCTAGTAATGCCTTCTTGCACTACCTTAGAGCTTTTAACAGTGATATTGCCACTACAATCCAAACTATGGGAGGAGATACTTTACCTAATGCTTATGACATAGCAATAAGGGCAGAAAATATATTGATACAAGGAGGTAAGTTAGCTCCAAGGCCTCCTATGCCTTTCTTCCCTAATGTTCCAAATCATCAACTAGCAATGGCTCCTCTTCCCACAACTTCTACATCACAATCCCTTGTCCTAGTCCCTCAAGCTTCCACATCCTCAAATGGGATAGATGAAATCAAAGAGATGATGCAATCTCTAATGCAGAACATGGACAAAAGAGAGAACCTTGATAAAAGATTGCAAGATCAAGGGAAGAAGTTAGAAGATCAAGGAAAGAGGCTAGAGGATAATCTCTCTATGATGCAGAAAATGAGCAACAAGGTGGTGACTTTAGAAAGATAGTAAGCTCAAGGTAGTAAACCTCATCAATTGCAATATCAAACTCCAAGCAGTGGTAGGCCTCCAAATCCTAATCATTGGAACAATTCTTTTGATCAGAGTAGGCAGGGTGGCCATGCTTCAACCTCAAATGTAAACCAAAGTAGGGCCATAGTCCCTCAAAACAATATGGCTCAAGATCAAGATTTTTGTTCCTCCTGTAACTACTCCTATGCCTATTGTATGTGTCAGAAGGCTGAATCGTTTATGGCTTTGACAATCCAAGAACCTACAACAAAACAATCATACAAGGAGGACCAATTTAAGGATGCCTCAGATATGCAAAGACAGGGTGATTGCTCTTTTATGAATCATCAGATGGAGGAGCATTGTAATGTAAACCAGGATTCCATTGCTCATAACACTAGAAGCAAAAGAAGAGTTATAGAAGATGTTTTCCCTCCTCCTCCCAATCAAGCCTCAACTTCAAATGTAACATCTCATGAGCAAGCGACAAATAATCGATCAAGTACCTTTCAGTAGCAAAGGAAAAATCATGGTAGAAGGATGCAAGTGATCCTCAGGTTATCCCATCTCAACCTCATACAATTGCAGCTCCCAAGGGTTCTACCAAAACACCTGCTATGCCATTTAGTGTGGTAGAGAAAATGAAGAAGAAAAATGTGAATATCTCCATGTGGGATGCTGTTGCTACTATACCCATGCAAAAGAGGTTGATGCAGGAAGAATTGGAAAGAATTGAACCAGAGGATCAGACACCTAGCATGGAAAGTGCCACAAGCCTAGTACAACCATCAAGGGACGTAGAAACAAGTAAAAAGGTTAGACCTACTCCATTCTATGTTTCTCTAATTATAGGGGGAAAACTAGTCCATAATTGCATGATTGATTCAGGCGCTAGTAGTTCAGTGATGCCTAGGTGTGTTGTTGATGCTTTGGGAATGAAATATGAGCCCATTGTTAAGGATGTATTTCAGTTAGATGGTAGTACTATCAAGATTGTAGGGATCCTTAGGAATGTGGAGATGGCCTTACATGCATGCCTTGGTTGTACTGTAACCCAAGATATCTCTATTGCTGAGGTCAAGCCATATTTTTCCATCTGTCTGTCAAGAGATTTTACTGCCCAAATAGGTGGTTTCATATCTTCTGATTGGTCATATATGTTTTTTAGAACAAGATATGGAGCCAAAGCTTCAATTAGAGCAAAGCCTCAAGCCCTCCATCATACTGAACCCTACACCCCTAATTCCATCAACATGAATTGTCCTATCCTAGAGATGGATGAGAATGACATAGTGAATGAGCCCGCCACTCCCCTAGCAGAGATACCTGATTTTTTCTTGGATGAATGGGCTGATGCATATCAATTTGATTCTACATTAAAAATCCTTGAGACAGGTCTCAGTACATATTGTATATTGGAAAAAGATGCTCTAGTTTCCAATCTTGTGGAGACTGAAGAAGGTGTAAGTGGGATATGGAGTATGTACTTTGATGGCTGAAGAAATAAGGTTGGGTTAGGGGTTGGTGTGATGTTAGTTTTCCTTGCACAAGTAAGGTACTACTTCTCCTTTAGGCTCCAATTGAGTTGCACTAATAATGTAGCCGAGTATGAATCCTTGATTCAAGGTCTCCTACTTGCTCAAAAAAGAGGAATCAAAGCCTTAAGGGTGTATGGACATAGTGAGTTGGTGGTTAATCAAGTGAGAAATCATAATACCACCAAAAATGGTTTTATCAAGTCTTATAAACATAGGGTATGGGATTTGCTTGAAGGTTTTAATGCATTTAATATTCAAAGCATCCCTAGAAAGGAAAACATACATGCTGATAGACTTGCAGCAATAGGTGCATCTTATGATGTGCCAGGGAATCTTGAGGAGGAGAAGAAGCAACAAATCAGAGTGGTAGTGAGGCCTGCCATCCCTGATAACAACATTCATTGGCAAGTGTTTGAGTCTGATGAGCAAATTGTGGGCTTCTTACAGAATGAGGCAGAATTTTTAGAGAGAAATCAGTCAAGACTGCAGGATAAGTATGGTGACCAAATCATTCATCTCAGCTCCAACAAGCTGCCTAAAGGTCTCATTACTCTAGAGAGTGTTTTTAATCCTAATGACCAAACAAGAGGCAGAGGCATGAACCTAGCTACTGATGAAGATGATCATATTCCAGTCATGGTTGCTGATGGAAAGTCCTTAAACATGAGGAAGGTATGTTCTGAAATCGAACAAGAAATTTTTATTCATCTATGTCAAGAATTTAATGATGAATTTGCTTGGACATATGATGACTTAAAGGGCTTTGACCCAAGGTTGTTTTAGCATACCATAGATTTAATTAATGATGTAAAACCAGTAAGACAAAAATAGAGGCCAGTGAATCCTAAAATTAAACCCTTAATGAGAAAGGAGCTATCCAAGTTGATTGAGGCCAATATAATTTTTCCCATCAAACACTCATCATGGGTAGCAAACCTTGTCCCTGTTAGGAAGAAGAACAGAGAAATTAGATTGTGTGTGGACTTTAGGGACCTTAACCAAGCTTCCCTTAAAGATTACCATCCTCTCCCTTCTATGGAGCAAATTTTGTCCAAGGTTAGTGGTTCAAAGAGATTTTCGTTTCTTGATGGATTTTCTGGCTACAATCAAGTGCTGGTTAAAGAGTCTGATAGATACAAGATTGTATTTACCACTAAATGGGGTACCAATACTTATTGTAAGATGCCATTTGGGCTAACCAATGTAGGTGCTACATTTCAGAAGGCAATGGAGATGGCCTTCAAAAGATTGATTGAAAAGTTTGTCTTAGTTTATGTTGATGATATTATAGTGTATTCTAAGGATGCAGAAGATCATTTTGATCATCTAAGACAAGTACTCCTAAGATGCAGAGAGTTTGGGGTTTCCCTTAACCCAAGCAAGTGTGTCTTTGCTACTAACCAAGGAAAATTATTAGGACATGTTGTATCTAAGGATGGTTTAACCATTGATCCAGAGAGAACAAAAGCAATACTTGCCCTTTCTCTTCCTAAACACAAGAAAGGGTTGCAAAGTTTCCTAGGCAGGATAAATTTTGTGAGAAGATTTATCCCTAATCTGGCTACCATGGTGAACCCTCTTACAGCTATGCTCAAAAAGGGTATGGTATTTGCATGGACCAAGGAAGGGAAGGAAAGTTTTGAAGAGATCAAGACAGCCATAGCCTCAGCCCCTACTCTCATGAATCCAAATTTTGAGAAAGATTTCATCCTTTATACCCTAGGTGGTGAGTCAAGCATTTCTATTGTCCTGACTCAAACAAATGACAAGAATGAAGAGTAGCCCATAGCTTTCTTTAGTGAAGGGCTTAAAGAATATGAAGATAAGTAAAATATGTAGAGAAGCAAGCCCTTTCAGTCATCAAAGCTTTGAAGAAATTCAGACACCTCCTGTCCCATAATAAGATTCATTTGTTAGTACCCCATGCTAGTGTCAAGGAGATGTTAGTGAGAAAAGAGCTGGTTGGATTACAAAGGTAATGGAATATGATGTTGACATTCAGATTACCAAGCTGGTAAGAGGGAGGGGATTATGTAAACAGATGTTATCATCTCAAGAGCCTAATGAGGAAGCTGCTATGATACTGACAGAGCAACAAGAGGTAAGAAATGGTGACTCAAGGAGTTGGATGGATGATATGATGAATTTCTTATTAGGCAATGGATACCCCCAAGGATTAGATAGAACTAAAAGGAGACAATATAGATTGCAGTAAATTCCTTATGTCATAGTTGATGGTATCCTTTTTAGAAAAGATTTTAATGGAGCCCTATTAAGATGCCTTGATACAGACCAGGCTGAAAGAATGATCAAAGAACTTCATGATGGTCTTGATGGTGGTCACTTCTCAGCTAGAACAACTGTAATGAAGGTCATGAGGGTTGGTTATTACTGGGCATCTCTGTTTCATGATTGTCATAAGTATGTGAGGAACTGTGAAAAATGTGCCTTCTTCTCTGGCAAACAAAGACTTGCAGCTCTTCCCCTTCATCCTATTCAGGTGGACCAGCCTTTTGCTCAATGGGATTGGATTTCATAGGCCCTATCAATTCTTGCTCTAGTTTTTGTCCCAAATGGATTTTAGCTACTACAGATTACTTCACCAGATGGACAGAGGCAGTTGCATTGAAGGATGCCACTAAATCTTTAGTTGTGGAGTTCCTTGGTGGAATTGTAACCAGGTTTGGTGCCCCTTCAACCATTATTTCAGATAATGTGAAGTCTTTTGTTAGAGGTCAAATTTGTGCATGGGCAGTGGACCATAATATCTATTTGAGCACATCCTCAAATTACTATCCTCAGGGTAATGGTTTGGCTGAGTCCTCCAACAAGAACCTGATTAGAATCATGAAAAGGACAATAGAAGATAACCAGAGGTGTTGGTGTAAAAAACTGAAGACTACACTGTGGGCTGACAGAATAATGCCTAAAAGGTCAATAGGGGATTCACCATTTGTGTTAGTTTCTAGAAAAGAAGCAAGGCTTCAAATTTCATTGGAGTTCCTAGCCCTAGAGCTAGTTCATCAGCTGGAGTTGATGGAAGATGATGCCATGATACTGAGAATGGCAAAGCTGATGGAGCTGGAAGAGAAGACAAATAAGCCCATGCAGACCCTAGAGACACATCAACGACAAGTAAAGAAGAGTTTTGATAGGAAGGCCAGGGTCAGAATCTTCAAGGAGGGAGACCTGGGTCTGAAATGGGATGCAAATAGGGAAAAACCAGGAAGACACTCAAAGTTTGATGCATTGTAGAGTGGTCCCTATCTGATTGTCAGTTGCAAGCAGGCCAATGCTTTTCAGTTAAGCAGGCCTGGTGATGAAATTCTACCTATCCCAGTCAATGGGATCTATCTCAAGCCATGTTTCTAAGGGTTCAAGATTCCATGTATATAGTTAGCTTAGTTTTGTTTCTAGTTTGTTCCCTACTTTTCCAAGAAGTGCACGAGCAAAGGATTATCTCCGAGAGACAGCAAGTTTTGAAGTTTTGTGGTTGTAGAAAGGAGGTTTTGTCTCTAGTTCCAGTTCCAGAGACAAGGGTTTCAGGGTTTACCTCTTAGAGGTAGGGTTAGGGTTTCATAGTGCTTAGAATCTACATATTTTTAGCACTTTGTAGCTCGATGGATGCTTCAGGCCACTGGTCATATGCGTAGCAGGCTCATATCCCCTGTGAGTCGCCAGAAATGTTTCTTATTTTTGCACCCCCACCAAAATTTGAATTCAAATACAAACCCCCCCTAATGGCTAGTTCATAGGTTTAACATTATTTTAATGCTTGAGAAATATCAAAAAAATTAAAAGATTAGACCTTATAATTCATTTTCGCAGGCCTACAAGTTCCTCATCATCAGATCAAGGTAGATCAACGGATGGCACTATGTCACTATTGAAAGTTGCACGTTGTTTTGTGTTAGCGACATAGCGCCATTTTGCCATGTGGCCAGGTGGGTCCTCCCTTTTACCTCGTTGTTTCTCTAGCACCGGGTTTGTTCCATCCATGGTGGGCGCTATGGCACCATTGGAAAATCCATGCTTCTCACCATTAGTGACATAGCGCCCAAACAAAAAGTGATCCTGTGGCAAAGTTTGGAAATATGGTGGGTCCCAAGTATGCTCCGTTGGATACCAGGGATGAATTTTTCAGACACGTTGGCAGTGGTCAACTGTTTCATTGGCTGAGGTATGACTGTGTAGAATGTGGGCCCTGCGAGGACTTGTTAGATAGTTTGACACGTGGTCAATTCTCATTGGTTGGTACACTGATAAGTTAGATCTATCTCGCTCACCATCAGATCTTCCCTAGATCCACGACAGGCGCTATCTCACTATGGAGAACTACAAGAATTTTAACCTTAGTGACATAGCGCCTCGGCGACGCGTGGCATGAATGACGTAATGGGCCCACCCTTCTCCAAAGCAATATTATGGCTCATCCTTGGTGGAATGTTGTCAGGTGGGTCATAGTATGGTAGCAATTTTTCATTGGTTCGTTTAGCTAGCTCAATGCCCAGTTGTACAATTTTGTGGATCGCCGTCAGATCTAAAGAAAATCCACAGCGGGCGCTATCTCGCTATGGAGAACTGCAAGGATGTTATCATTAGCGACATAGTATCATTTTGCCACATCGATCAGTGGGGTCGAGGGTTATAAAATTGTAGGGGTGGTACCAGTTTGGGCTGAGTCAGGCGCTAGGTGTGCTAAGGTGTTTCCTAGGCCCAAAATTTTGAGAAGATAGTGCAGTATTATGGCAAGTCTTCATGATCATCAGATCTAAGGAAATTGATGGTGGATGCTATCTCGCTCTAGGAAAGTGCTTAGAGGATATGCATAGTGACATAGCACCTCACTGACATGTGTCCCAGTGGGTCCAATGTGCTGGCAGTTAATGTGACCATCATGGTCAAGGTTTGCAAGTTGGCGCAGTTAGTAAAAAAGAGATGGTAAAACACGTTGGACCCTGCGAAAGGAAATAAACTCATTGGTCCACATGGTGCATTTTCATTTTGAGATTTGAATGACTCGCTGACTCTGCTGATTCATGCACCAAAAATGATAAGAGATCGAGGTTTTGCGCGAATCTGATCTTCATGATCGATCCCAACCACCAAAAATGAATGCGAGACAAGGAGGAACACTCTACCACCCCGATCTAATCCATCTAGCTGGTCAGAGTGGCTTAATGGCATCATTTTTGTCTTCTCAAGGCATTATTTGATGTAGAGGATCAGATATCATTGTGTCTAGATTCGTATCCATATCAGATTTCTCCATGATTGTTCTCTGCAGGACTTCAATGCAGTGGTTGTAGAATAAATACAGTTGGAGGACATCTCAGTTATGCCTGCACTATAAAGGAAAATTTTCTAGATTTTGTTAAGGTTGATCATTCTCTATTGTTCTCTGTCATTGCTCTGCAATTCCAGTGTAAAATTCCCTTTGCCTCTAAACTGTATGATTTCTACCTTATCTCCTTCATCCATTGGTGTGAAGTGCAAGAACTCTTTGCCTCCACTAGTGTTTTGTAGAGATCTATGATCTGCATGACTGTATCTCCCTAGCCTATGAGTAATAATATAAGTGAATCTCTCTTTCCTTATGTCATTCATCTTGGCCTTCTGATCTGCATGTGATTATTAGTTTAAAGAAAGTCTGAATGTGTATATCCTTAGTTTCATTCTGGTTCAATAGTGCATATATGGGCAGAGATTGGTCTAAACACTCTATTTTGGTGCATCACCTCTTTAGATTAGATTAGGTAGATTTTCTTTCACACTCTCCTTCTCCCTTTTCCTCTCCAAGAGTAGTTAGGTGCATCTTGATAGTAAGAGGAAGTCGGCTTTCTCCGAAGACTCAACCTCACAGTTCAAGTCCCACAGCTTGGAGGTTGTTTCCATGTTTCACTAGGTTGTCCTCATGCATAAGCTTTGGAAAAGGGTGCAAACCTAAGTGACAACATATATATATATATATATATATACCATCCTCAAACTTACAAAATATTGCAAGATTAATTAGAAATCTTAACAAAGCATAATTCAAATTAAGCTACACTTAAGAATTACCATGATGGAAAGGAATGAAAAGTTATCCATGCCACATATTTAACTAGGACCAAAAAACTACATTATACTCATTAGTCTTTAATTTAGATCCACTAGAGTTTTTAATATGAAAGTGTAAATACTCAAGGTTGGCCAAACCTAGAGTAAACACCATCAAACTTTAAATGTGTGCTTCTAAAAAAATTGCATACCATCTAAATTTAACAAAGATAAAATTATTATAAGAATTGTTTTGAATCTATACCATGAAAATTTAACAAGAATATAAATGTGGGTATTTTCTTAGAGGAATCTCTACCAAACATTGTCACACATTGGTGAATATTAGTTCCTTTAAAAAAAATTTTGAAGCACAAAACCCCAAACCAAATACATCAAAATAATGCTCAATGATATATCCAATCTACATTAATAGGTTTATAGTAAAAAAGAACTATAGAGCATAACTTTTAGTATCACTCCATGAAAAAATAAGAACATGTAGAACAACCAATCATTTATTGACAACACAAATATATTGACATCAATAAATTATCCAAATTCTCATTCTTCTCAAACTTGCAGCAAAGTTCTTTTTTTTGAATTACTATGCTAACAAATATAATTTACTATATCTCAATATTATCTTTTTGAAATAGAGATTTCATACAATTCTTCCTTCCTTCTCTTTGTTAACTTTTAGTCCTAAATATATGTGTATAAACATAAAATCCTATAACTTGTCCATCTCAAGGCATCAACATATAGACTTATTAGGCACAAAATACCAATATAAAAAGATTATCATTGGTAAAAAAAGTGATTTCAAAATACCGTGGTAAAAAATCATAAGGCACTTCTTCTTTGAACCCTACATGTAGCCTAAAGTATTTACTTATTGATATTATTAAATATTTCATATGGGATTTCATAGATATAAATCTTGGACATGTAAGTCATGTACGATAATACCATAAACAACATAAGATTTCTCATCCTTTAGTCTAGCAACTAATAAATTTTCATCAATCAATCATAATCTCCTATCATTTTTTGGTCTACACAAGAAAATTTGAACACATTAAAATCATCTAAAGAAAAACCGACATAAGATGAATAAGTGAAGAAAATAAAATTATATTATAATATATCTATTTTCATCCAAAATTGATTCTAAAACCACCATACCCTCTTTTATGAGATAAAATGAAAATATTTTTTAAAACTCAACCTAGTTCAAAACTGTTAAACAAAAATAATAAGTTGATCATTACCAGAGATACACAATCTTAATAAAAGACGATGTCAAATTTTCTTGGAGACTTCCTATTACCCCCTAAGTAATATTATTTAAGTAATATATTCAATTCTAATAAAATGTAAGTAATTAGAATAAAATTATATATAAATTTTTATTTGATCTTTTTTATTAACCTCTAAGAAATAAGATGGGTTGATGAATGATTTTCAAACTTACTAATTGTCTCAAGAGTTCATGATATGTTCATCACATACCATGTTGGATACAAAATATAAATCTCAACTTAGATTGTTTTGGTGGTGGCTTCACTCAAGTAATTCAAAAATTATAAACCAATAAGATAAAGAGAGATCAAACTTGTTACATTTCTATCAACCTTTATACCGTCTTTAACTAACATATTAGAGTGTTTCTAACATTTTTTAAAGTTTGAACTCCCTTGAAGCTCCACAGCTTAAAGTTATAATTATTGAACATTTCTATCTACATCTATTTAGAAACTTTTGTGGTCATTTGATTAAAAAGATGCATGCAAGACTTCTACTTAAATAAGTTATATAATGCTAAAACATCCCCTTTTCACAAACTTGATAATCAACACATTCAATTCACACTAGAACAAGTATGACTAATTTCACATTGGCCATATTGTAATGGTATGTTAAATAGGCAATTGATCGTTTTGATATGATGACAATATAATATTTAAATAATACATCTATTATTGATTCAAATTTTAGATATTCATATAGTCTATTAATCATTAATTAGAAAACTTATATTAAATAATTATACATAAATATTTATGCATTTACACATCAAATCACATTTTTTCATTCACCATGGAGGTGAGGACGACTTGGGAAATGTGTTCTAGAAGACAAACACCAAGAATAAGCAAAATTGAATATATGTCTAGCAAAATTACAACCAAATATTGCAAAATAATTTACTCACAAAAATATATAGAAGAATATAATAATATATTTTTTAATCTAATCAAAATAAGTCACCCTTAAATAAAACTGTAACAAGGTAATCTTCTATCACATGATACTTTTCTAATTCTATACACATGGTTATTTAAAGTTTTTTGAATTTATCGCATGTTTATTGTATTATACAAAAGCTAAATTTTGTTATTTTTGAATATTTTAAAAATAAAACTTTTTATTCACTATAATTGTCTCTAGAATACACATTTACATTTTCCCAACTTGATATATACTTTTAATTAAAATATATATTTACATTTTTATAATTTTAAAAATGCCATAGATAATTTTTTTGGAACTTTTCTCATTCCTACTTATAAATTGGCATTAAAAAGTATATATTTGATATAACACCAAATTATTGTAAACTACAAAACCAATGTTTGATCCAATTTAAAACAATCATCTATGCATAATATAAATTAGATTAAAAAATACAAGTATTTAACGTTGTACCCTCTCTTCTCTAGATTGCCCTTCATTCATGAAACCCTAATTATAACATCACCGCATTCCTTTATACTTTTCCTTATAAAAGTACTACCCAAATGCTTCTTCATTGGTGCAAGTGACTATTTGTAGCCATTGTTTTATATGTGGGCCAAAGCACAACGCGTTTGTAACTATTCAAGACAATTATGAGTTGTGCTTTTCAAAAGAAGAAAAAATGGGTTTTCAAATGCAAGGAATATGACATTCTCTAATTATTCCAAGCAATAAATGCACCCATCTTACACCTGCACGCCCAACATGAGAGGTCACTATGTTCAAATCAAAACAAAGTTTCCTTTACTTTTGCTCTTAGATTTTATGGCAATAAATAGTTCATAACTTCACTAAAGGACTAAAGGCCAAAGATTTGTCTGAAAAAGGCCTCTAGAAAAGAGTATTTACTTTGCTTTTCTTCTTTAATGCTAAAGACAAATCTTTTGAGAATCTAACATGTGATATTTGTTTTAGGTACCCATCTTTTTCCTCTTTTGAGTTCTTCTTCAAGTTCTGGTCCACACTGTCCACATGGGGAGTGAAGTCATCACTTACAAATTAGGTACATACAATGATGGCTGCAAATCCCAATAGTGCATATTTCTATATTTGTACAATCCAATTGGAACTTGGTACGTATATACTCACCCACTTTATGAAACGGCTCTTTACTCTAAGCTATGTTTCCTCAAAAGCACTAGGTACATGATAAATATTATTAGATGAATTTAAGTGGAGAAAGTGCTCTATCACCCCATCATTGGAAAAATATATCGTAGTGTTCCATAAATTTAAGGTTAATTGTTTCACACTTAGGTTTTCATATTTTTCAATTTAGGATTTTGCATGTTTTTCCTTTGCTTCTGGGATCTATTTTATATATCGAGTATAATTATAGTAATATTCTTTATTAATATTTGATAGAAGTACGAAAAGTATTCTTTATTTTTATATCATTTGTATATGTGTTTTTGTTTAATTTGACAATCTTCTTAATCATACATCACATTGTCATTTATAACATATATAAATCTCTAAAATAGAATTAAAAAAACCTTAGTGTACTTCCCTTGCAAACCCTAGTTTTAAGTATTACACAACTACAAGATACCACAAAGTTGAAAAAATATGTTTCAATAGAAAGAAAGTGTGAGCCAATAACAAATTTTGGCACCTAGGATGTTAATTAAGATGTGGGATCTCAAATGTCAATTTCTTGATAACCTTTAAAATGTTATTATATTGGAAATATGTTGAACACCCTAAAAGTACAATTCCTACAATCCTTGAAAAAAAACTGTGGATTTTGGGGTCTAGAATCTATTCATGTTAGGAAAATGTATATTTCTTGTATACTTGGGTCTTATAAATATTTGTCAAGTGACAATTAATTTTTGAGAAAGGGTGATGTGTAAATATATATCTTATGTTAATAAAAAAATGAAAGCTTTTCTTAATAAAGTGTAGAGAAATAATAAGTAAATTATTTGGAATTTCGTTCAGTGTATCAAATGTTATTTAAAAAAGGTAGACACGTGTGTGAGGGCAGTCAAGACATTGGTAAAAATAACTAAAGTTTACAATGCTAATGTTATCCCAAAATAGAAAAATTTATATGGTTGGAAAGATATGAAGATATTTGAAATTATGGTTGTGAATTTAGAGATACCCACTTCGCCATTTGCAAACATGATGAAGGAAAATACAAGAATTTATCTTAGAAGATGAAGAAACTTCTAAATGCAAAAAAAAAAAGGAAAAAGGAACACGCAAGCCTTTGGGTCAATTCCCTAAGTTGTTACCCAACCATAACCCGATTGGATTTGTGAGATTCAAATAAATCAATCAAGTTATGAAAAGAAAAATGCACATTTTCAATTCTCCAAAGTCAAATGAGCTATGAAATTGGATTAGGATTCAAGTTATGAAGAAATAATTTTTTACTTCTCTAGAACCCGATTGGGTTATGAAGAAATAAAAAATAGGTTGTACTCCAAAGCCCATAACTTTCACATCTGGAGTCTAATTTACTCCATTCGAAATGCAATGGAAATATATTTAAGATCTTTACAACATGATTGACCTAAAACAATCTTAAGAGTCAACATTTGTTTTACATTTGGTTGTATCAAGCATGCTCTAAAATAGTTAGTCATTTCCCAAACAAGAAACAAATAGGTAAATAAAAAAGCTAACATGTTTTCATCTCTCTCTCTCTCTCCACACCCCCCCCCCCCCAACAATTAGAGAGGCCCTAGGAGATCAACTCTTCCTGATTTATTTACAATATTACTTCTACAAGTGGATTATTTCCATAGTAATGGGCACAAATCCTCAATATTTAGACTGATTCCCTAATAGTCTTGATCTCCTACAACTTCCCAAGTGAAACTTATCTCTTGTCAAGGTTTTCTTCATGTGTTTTTTCGAACTTCCTCCAAGTGCATACATATCTCTACTAGGAGTGGAATGACACTAGTAAAATTGTATCACCCTCGATTCCATTCAACTTGATTATTTCCTGAAACCAAATCTTACTGAGCTTATAAACAAGCAAAGTAGACCTACTAGGAATGAGCCCCAACTAGGCCTAAGTTTTCTTTACTCAAAATCTTTCCAAAGGACATACCAAAATACTAAAAATTCTAGATACGATTTGGGAAGGTCTAACACATTTTCTAGGTTTTTGAATTATATCCTTTGTATAGTGCCCTAATCTAGAGTTAGGCTTATTAAAGCTAAATAATGCTTAGACCTAGTTTTCCTTAAATTATGGTGGAAATATGGATTCACATTTTTAATGTAACTTGTTACAAAACCTCTTCTAGCTTTATTTGTCACTCCTCTACCATTATTTTTAATTAGTCAATCAACTCCTTTAAGATAATATGTCTACTGTGCAAATCTTCTAGTCGGGCACTCTGTCTGCTCAATTAGGGCTTACTTACAAAATTAGAAGGTGAGATATTTTCTAAAACTTCCACTTGCATCCTATTGTACATTGTTTCTATGTTCATCTCTCCAATGGTTGTAATTTTTCCATTGTGGAAATTCAAGTTAGGGACATTTTTCTCATCATATCTTAAGACTACCAGTGAAGTGTAGTTTAGAAATTGATTTTTATTTTATAAGTCAAATCTTCAAACTAATGAAAAATAATACATGAATATCAAACTAATTGTAATCTAACTATTTACAATGATAACAACCACTATCTAATTTCCAAAATGCAACAGATGTTTGAATTGGTAACTAACTATACAAGGATGCAAGAAATGTCTCAAAATGCAAATTTTAATCTAAGTACAAACATTCCAATGTCCATATATATATTTATCCTAACCATTTTCCAATTGAATGAAAGTCGCTATAATTGAAGTAAAGTGTAAATAATAATTATTTACACTAACACCCCCCCCCCCTTAAGTGCAACTTATGGGAAAGCACTTAAGCTCACAAAAGGTATGATGAAATGCATAATGGGTCTCAGCTACTAGGCCATGTAAGGTACCCAAGTACAAATGTAATGAAATCTCTTTGAAAATGTAGAAAGAGGGAAAACCTCATTAGAAAAACCCTCTCCCAAAAAGAGAGAAAAATATAATAAAGAAATATGTATGAATGGATGGAGTAATCAAGACCCCCCATTATGACATACATCATGCATATACAATAGAGAATCCCTTCATGAACACCCCCCCCTTAGTGAAGGATCTCATAATGATGAGTGCTTGAAGACAAAAGAGAATCCAATGCTTGTAAACAACATTTCTCCCTTTAGGAAGAAGATACACCAAGTATAGGTGCACGTATGCTTCCCACTATGGATAGGAAGATGGAAGAGGAATCCATATGTAATATGTTATGGATGTTGCCTCTAAGGTCTGCTCAAATGTCGACAAGTCCTTGATGAATGTAGATGTTGTTAACCAATCTGGTGGATTCCCAAAATAAGGTGGCAATGTCACCTCCCCTCAATAATGTAGGCACACCTATGAAAGAAACTCCTTGATGACTAAAGAAGTTGTGCCATGTAAGCTAAATGATGGTCCTCTGTGTGGGAAGAAATGGTGTCATAGGTGTGGTAGAGAATGGTCCCCAACTAGTAGGAAGAATCCTCAGAAGATATGAGCATATGAGGAAACTAGAATACAATCTCTAAAGACTGATATGACTCCTCATAAGTGAAAGAGTCCTTCTCCATCTGCTATAGAAAAATGTCCACAATCATGTCTGAATAGTCAAGTGGTTGAGGGTAAGATTGTGCCCTCACAACCAGTGAAGAAGTCTCCTCGACAAAGAGAAGATTGATGTCATCAATGATGTCTCCCACATCTTCAATGTGAGACTCCACGAATAGCCTTGCAATGTTTGGAAGGAAATCATCCCACGAAGTTGAAGTAGGAAGACATGGTAATTCCTGATGTATTGAAGCAGGAGCATCTATGGCTAGAACTAGATCAGTAGAATCAATAGGAGTATCAGGATGTATGATCTCATTTGGAGTTGAAGGTACTATAACTAGAGTGATTGAAGATAGAATGTCTTCTGGAAATGGAGGAATTGTGGGATCTCCATATGCTTTCCAAAGACCTATCCAAATGTCATAAGGATGATTGAACTTGTTAATGACTTCAAAGTAATAATGATCGATATTGAAATAAATGACATCTAGAATTATTTTAACAGGTGGCAAATCAAAGGAAGAGGGCAGTTCTTTGGAACATAGATAAGGAAATACTTATGTTCTCTTCTGAGATGATCAATTATCAAGGCACTCCATTTCTAATAGTTCCTTTTTGTCAACCTAGGTCTTACACCAAACTGACATGTGAGACAAAACTCCATGAGATCAATGAATATATGCACCCCCAAAAATGCAAAAATAATCAATCAACCCCCACTAATGTATGATTTGGCACTTTATACATAGTGCATTTACAATAAGCCACTTTGTCAAAATGGACTTAGTGGACTTGTAATTTTTCTACTTACAACCTCCTTTTATAGTTCAAATCTAGATGTAGCTTAGATATACAACAATTTTGAAGCAATACAACGCAAAGAAAAGACCTATTTCTAAAAGTGGTATTTGTGTCCATACAAGCCTATAATCTTATTATAGATTTGGAAAGTAGATATAATATTATTTTCTTTTAAAAAAATGGAACCTGATTTGGAGTCTAGATGAACTCATACGAAGCGATTGAAGTTGCAAAATGTAGAATTGGATAGATACAGTCATCAAAAATTGAAATTTCTAACAAATCTGTGCACCAAAACCACAAAATAATAGCATTGTTGAAAAACTTAGGAAATTCTAGCCAATATCAAAAAAAGTTGCACTTGATTTGGAGCTCGGATGACTAAGACATAGCCTCCCAAAGTTAGATTGTCAAATCAAAATTGAATCTAGAGACTGGGTCTAACCAGAAAACTACGAAGTTAGATTTGACATCGAAACAACCATTGTAGCAATTAAATTGGGCCTATGAATGATGGTCAAATGACCATCAAATTTAACATAGTGATCGACTGACATCAACAAAAAAATAGCCCTTGGGTGACATGGAAGATGACTAGTCATATGGACCGTACAGACTGGGTGAGGTGGTAATGCAACGTGTCAGTTGCTGACTAGGGGTTTGAGTTGGCCGAGCTTGCTGAGTGGCAGCTTACGTGGCACTGTACAAATGTACAACTGGTAAGTTGTTGCTAACTGTATTATGTCGCATGGAGGAAGTTGAGGTGGTCATCTATATATGAGGGTCCACTGATGGGGTTAACTGTAGGTACACATAGAGATATGTAGTGTCATGTGGTTGGTCATTTGTTGACTCGAATGGCGGGGCTAGCAGGAGCTTGCTGGAGGATGATGCAGAGGCTAGTGGTGTAAAAGTCGATGATGGGTTAGTGCTATCGATGTGAGTTTAAAGTCCAGAGGGGCAAGGTGTGGTTGGTTTTATCCCACATTCACCCTAGTGGGAATATAATGTTGTATAATACCCACAACCCATGGTGTTTAAACAAATGTGGCTAGTGGTTTAATATGCCACTCACTGGTTAGAAATGCAATTGAAATGTGGTCCTCAGTATAAAATGGTTTGGCCAGAATGTGTGGATTTGCCAATTATGGAATATTCACTAACTGAGAATGGAATATTCTATGTAGAGTCAAGATTTGACCACATGGTGCCTACAAAAAAATTTCTCTATAGGCCTAATAGGCCTAAAAAAAAATTCAAAAAATATAATTTGAAAAATACAGAGAAAATAAAATGCAGATCTAAAAAAAAAAAAAATACACAGATTAATAGATCATACCTAATTTGCAAATTGGGCCTTTGGGTGTCGATTTGCAAAAAAAAATTGCCTCAAATTTGACTATGGCCCAATATAGGCAAATTTATAGTCAATTTTCACCAAATCAATGCTCTGGATGCAATGGTGAGGTCCGCTTTGGCTCTAGATGCTCCCAATAGCTATAGATACTTTGTATCTGAATCAAGATGTCCTTAGAGAGGTGATGCAAAATAGGGCTTGAATGGCTATGAAATGATGCCTCTATGGCTCTAATACCATGTAAGAATTTGGTATAGCTCTAATACCATGTAAGAATTTTCCTTACACTAGTACATTTGCACCTTTTTTTCTACCAAATTTTTCAACCAAAGCTATAAACCCTCCTTATTTTTTGTTTTCATTCCCATGTTGGTCGAAAAAACAAATTATATTCCCACTTTGGTCAAAATTTCAACCAACTTCAGTTTGTCCAAGTTGAAAATATCCAAAGTTTAATTTCGACCAACAATTTTTTTATAAATTTTGATAATAGAAACTCTAGTGCGTGTTTGAGTTTAATAAAGGTTTCATTGCAAAGGTGCATTTTTGAGTTTAATATGGTTGAACTTTGGTGATTTTGCAAGTTTGACTTTGTGTTTGAGTTTAATAAAGTTTTCATTGTTGAACTTCGGTGATTTTGTGGGTTTGAGTTCAAGATTTTAGATTAGCTCTGGTGATTTCATGGGTTTGAGTTTAATAAAAAAATTATTGCTAAGCTTTGGTGATTTTGTGGGCTTGATTTCGGGATTTCGGATTGGCTATGGTGATTTCGACCATTTTTTCTCATGCTAGTGCCTTTTTCAAACCCCACAATTCTTTAATCTTTTGCAATGTGAGATTTTATGCCATAACTATGATTCTTTAATCTTCCATGGTTCTATGATTGATTCAAAAATAGGCAGAGGGAGCACAAGAATTACATGATATCAAAGCTCCTTATGTAAGTATCTTCATATTATAGAGTAAAATAAGGTTTTTAATACATGATTCATGATTGCAAGTAAAAGAGGTTTATTTGACATGATACAACAAAGGGAAGAAGTCACTCAAAAATGAGAAAACAAGCAAAAAAAGGGTTTCTAAATGCTGGACTTGGTTGCCTTACTAGCATATTCGAAGGTTGTGACTAAAGTTGGAGTATTTGGTGGCGAAGAATAAAGCATAGGAGTTGTTTGACAAAGATGAGTTATGCACTCCAACCTCTTTTCAAAACAACAAACAGGCTTAGAATATTATTAACTAAAATAAAATTATATAATAGAGCATCCTACTATTTTACATTGATCATGGTTAAAATTATGTTGCAGTATATTAGAGTAAAAAAACAAAACTTCTTTGGAGGCAAGCAGGGAACCATCAAATTAGAACATTGATAAGCATAAGCAATTGCATAACAAGGAATAGGACTGAACTGGAACCTATTTATGATAAAAATTTGAAAACATTATTGTTATTGTGGTATGCATGAATATGTCTAAATGTGTAAGCTTGATATGTGTAGAAATATAATGTACAATTCTTTACATATTAATATATGCACATTAATTATGTATACGTTGGATATAAGTAATAATATAGATCTGCAAATGGCAACAACCAATCATAGCAATTTGGGGTAGTACAAGGAAGGGAAATAGCTACAAGATACCTCACTAGGAACACCATCTCATATGAGATGGTAGGAGGCCACATGAGGCAAAGAGGGATGATATATCTGCTCTTGGGACTAGGTTAAAGGCTCATTAGGGCACCCTATTGTAATTTCTCCCCCCCAAGCTCTACATTGAGGGATTGTTTGGATGGATTCAAAAGAGTCTCAATAGTAGAAGAGCTAATAAGGGTCACATGATGAAGGGGAATGGCTACAGGTTTCCTCAGTAGGTACACTACCTCATGTGAGATGGTGGCACCACATAAGGCCAACAGGGATGGTATACCACTCTTGGGACCAAGGTAGAAGATCACTTTGGCCACCCTATTATGTCTTGTTATCTAGGCTCCATTTTGGTTGAACTCTAATAAAAAATTAGATAATATATGATTAAAATGACTATGAATATATACTCTTGAACCCCATTAATGGTTGATCTTATGAATTGTATCTTCAATATTTATCTAACATGATTGCAAGATCTCAACATGGATTTATCTTGCTTTACATCCTTTTAGATAAAGTTATTTCTCTAACTATATCATGTTTTCTAATTACTTGAATTTGTAATTCTAGGATAAGTTATTAGGTAAAGCAAAAAGGGTGTATTACATGCATCATCATGTTTGCAGCTCTTATCAATTATTCCATGTTAATTCATGGTTACCCAGTTGTCTAAGAAATATATAGGCTAGATAAAAGGAGATCATTCCCAGTTCCCTGATTTATGGTAAATCCTATTATATTACAATGTCAACAACCAACTTCCAATCAATCTCATTTACATTTTCTTAATTAAAATTAAAATTTATCAATTTCAAAATAAGCAGAATCAAAAGTTTGACTATGCCTAACCATAATTATATGGATTCATAGAAAGTGAAGGAATCTACATTTTCCCCTGTTGGAAATTTGATTGAAAAGATCATTGTTGAAGATCAAAGAGGGAGATTGTTTTAAAGAAGGAAGTTGGTTGATAAAGAGTGTTTTCACTCATTGTTTTGTCATTGATGTCAAACCTAATATTTTCTAGAATGAAAATTTCTTATAAGATCCAAGTACTATCACTTAGTTGATTGATGAAGAGGATTTAATCAACAAGATGTAATGAAAGTGCTTAAGGGAAAGGTTGAGTTATGGTTTTTTAATGAAGTGCAAGGATCAATTAAGACAATGGTGAAATGATGTATTGATAGTATAGTTACAAAGGTTGGCCAAACTTAGAAACTTTAGAAGTATGAGTAGTAACAAGATTGAATACAAAACCTAATAAAGTTCATTAGTGAGTGCTGAGCAATCTAGTTAGAGCTGAGAAAATTTTTAGTTAGTGTTGAGCAAATGCAAAATCTAGTGTGTGTTGAGTGATACAAAAGGAGTTGAGCATGTTCAGGTGCGGAGCAAAGTAACAGGTGTTGAGCATAAAAAAATTAGCGGATGTCGAGTGAATCCACAGTAGGTGCCAAGCATCAGTAAAACGTAGTTGATGTTGAGTAACACAGTATGTACTGAGCACTAGAATTTCAATAGTGCCGAGCTGCTGCATTATTTGAAAAGTCAAAGATTTTCCAGATATGAGGCAACAAGGTTGTTACCTTGAATTTTTTGAACCAAATGGAGGATAAGGATGATGAGCTAGAGGCACATAATTTTATGTAAACCATTTTTGAGCAAGATTCTTAAAGATGTTTCTAGAAGGAACAAGATATGGGTTAGATTTAATGAATCCTACCTAATCCATTCGAACTAAAATTAAAGGAGGCAAGAATCAAGCAAGAAAGAGGATTCCAGAATTCTATTTAAGGAGTCATAGGCCAAAAAACAAGATTTTTTGGTGTGCCAAATTGTGAAGTGGGTGAAAGGTGTCAAGAAGAAGACATCAAGGAGAAGGTAGAACAGAGCATAGAGACTTTACTTCAATAAGTGGTCATATAGGAGATTGCACTAGTACATTGAGCATGGAGACTCAAGGAGACAAAGCTTAAAAGGAGGACATTAGAGCTACAGAGATTGAAAGAAAGGAAAATTGTTATGAGTAGAACAGAGAGCTAAAATTTGCAAGATAAGTTGTGAATTGTAATCAGGTCAAAACCCCTTATCATTAATCTCTAGCAATTGTATCAGTTAGGGTAAAATCCTATGGACTTAGGTTGGTTTAACAACCATTTGTAAATCCTTTAATAGGGTGACATTCCAAGTGAATGTTCTAAAGTCCTCTAACCAGGCCCACTTCTAACAGGGTGGTTAAATCCTTTAACTAGGTCACATTTAACAGTGTGTTGTAGCCTTTAAAAGGGCATCACTTTAGAAGAGTGAGAATTGAGTAGCATGTTACTAGTGGTTTTTCCCAAATTGAGTTTCCACATAAATAATTGTGTTATGTGTTGATCTTTCATGTGTTATGCTTGCATGTTGATTTATAGTAACTTGCTAAGTAGGAAAAGTTTAAGCTTGGATGAAAGAATAGTTTGATGGGCACACTTTACTTGATGAAAAAGTTTTAATTGGACATTTGGACCTTGAATAAATGATTCACCCCCCCCCCCCCCCCCCCCCCCCCTCTCAGTTATTCTAAAGCATTTCTAATAATTGGTATCAGAGCCATCTACTGATTTAGTTTAAAGGTAATAGAAGTAGGTAGATCAAGATGTCAAAGAGAGAAGTTCCCAAGCTCAACAGAGATAACTTTGCTGCATGGAAAAGTCGAATGAAACTGTACCTTGGATCAATAGGTGACTATGCAAAAACCTCAATTAGAGTGGAACATGTAGATCTAGCTAGACCCCTTACTGCAGATGATTTGAACAAAAGGAAGGAGCACAATCAGGCAATGTTAGAAATTGCCTCTGCACTCAACTATGCTGAATTTGATGACATCAAGGGATGTGACTCTGCATTCAAGATGTGGAAAGCCCTACTTGATATCTATGGAGGAGATCAAAATGTTCAAAGGGCAAAAAGAGAAAAAATCAGAGGAAAGTTTGATGACATGAAAATGGAGAAATGTGAGAATGTTGTTCAATATGCCTCTAGAATGAAAGAAGTGGTAAGTGCAATAAGAATTTTGGGCAGTCATTTAGAAGATGATACTATTAATAGAAAATACTTAAGAACCTTGCTCCCCATCTATGCTATTAGAGTTTCAGCCATTCAGGAATTAAGATGTGTTCTAGGAAATGCACTAACTTTTGAAGGGATAGTAGGAAGACTAATTGCATTTGAGTTGTCCAATTTTGATAACTACAGACCTGAGAATCTTGAATCTGCATTCAAGACCAAGCTGACATTGAAAGACACTGAGGAGATGAAATCAAAGAAGAAGAGTAGAAAAGAAAAACATGCATCCAGTGATAGTAGCATAGATGAGGAAGATGTGGAACCATTGGAAGCATTATTGGCCAGAAGATTTCATAGAGACAAAGTTAAATTCAAAGGTAAGCTTCCTATCATTTGTTTTAATTGAAATAAAGTAGGTCATATTGCTGCAAGGTGTACATAGAAGAAGAACTACAAAGAAGGAAATAAGTACAAGGAAAAAAAGAGAAGATGATAGCAGAGATTACAAGGAAAAAGGAAAAAGATGCTACATTTTTGAAGAGGATTCTGATGAGAATGATGATGAAGTAGTCTATGTAGCCATGAAGGATGAATCAGATGAAGATGAAGCAACAACATTGGTAACCTGTGTGAACAAAAATGACAAGTGGATCATAGACAATGGATGCTCACATCACATAAAGGGAGATAAAAGTAAGTTTATTACCTTACTCACTATGATGGAAATAGTGTTAGATTTGGAAATGATGCTCCATGTCAAATCAAAGGAAAAGGTTCTATTAAACTTATAGATAAAATCTCATGTGATAATGAATACTATGTTGAAGGATTGAACTACAATTTGCTGAGTGTGTCATAGTTAGGCAATGTAGGTTGCAAAGTAGAATTTGGAAACAAAACTGCCAAAATCTATGCCACTGATGGAAATCTGATAGGAAAAGGTGAACAAACTAGGAGTAATATGTTTTACTTAGATATGGAAGATGCAACTTGTCTCATTGTAAAACTTGATGAAGTGTGGCTATGGCATAAAAGACTGTGTCATGTTAACTTGGATAATCTGATTAGTATTAGCAAAAAGAAGAAAGTTAGAGCTTTTCCTAAGTTGAAGAAGCCTGAAAACACAATATGCAAACAATGTCAAATAAGAAAGATGACTAAGTCAAGTTTCAAAAGCAAAATCTACACTTCCAAAGAAGTATTAGAGCTAGTCCATACAGACTTATGTGGCCCAATAGAAGTTCAAAGCTACCAAGGAGACATATATATAATAATGTTTGTGGATGACTACTCCAAGATGATGATTGCTATGTTCTTGAAGCAAAAAATATGATGCATTTCAAATGTTTAAATGGTATTTGGCCAGAGTTGAGAAGGAAATAGGAAAGCGTCTGAAGTGCCTAAGATTAGACAAAGGAGGAGAGTTCACATCAAAAGAATTTGAGACATTTTGCAGTGACAAAGGTATTAAAAGAAAAACATCAACACCAAGAACTCCACCTTAGAATGGCATTGTAGAAAGGAGGAATAGATCAGTGATAGACTATGCCAAAACTTTAATGATGGAGAAAAATGTTGCTCTGAAGTACTAGAGAGAAGCTATAAGTATTACTATTTACACCCTGAATTGAGTCCAAGTCAAGAAAGGTACAAATGCAACACCTTTTGAATTATGGTATGGTCACTCACCTAATGTAAAACATTTCAAAGTATTTGGTTGTAAATACTATATTCTTAAGGATACTAGAAATGGAAAGTTTGATGCAAAGAGTGATGAAGGCATATTTGTAGTGCCTCTCCAATTTGACTTCTGTAAGTCATTCTGATGGATGCAACCTTGTTGATCTTTTATTGTGTGGGATCATGATTGTGACCATGAGTGGTCTACACCATTGAGTTGTTTGGATTTATGTTTCTATATCAGTTGTTGTGTTTATGCTTTTGACTAATCTATGAGATTATGATTTGATTTATGGTTCACTGAGGTTTGTGCCAGTGCTTACCAAGATCGATGTGGTAACATGAGGTTGTTCCATGATTACCTTGAGATGTGTACAGAGATTGCACTATGTACTATTACCATGCTACACTAGACTAGGTTCATATAGCAGTGGTTACTCATGTTTATGACTATGGTTGTTTATGTGTTTTAAATGCCTTTTTAATGCAGAGTAATCAATCATTATTAAATGCTTAAGTAATTAGAATGGATTGTTCATGTTGGATTATTTGGTTGTGTTGCGGATATTTACCTTGTTATATTTCTGATTTGAGAGATATTTGTTACTCATGTTATGTTTACATTGGAAAGGACCTGAAGGTCAGATGTTATACCTTGATTTCAATATCATAGGTTTTAGACTACTATGTTGTTCAGTTGATCATATTGCATGATGATGCAATTTTGAGATGATAGTGTGTTTTATGATGATATCTGGTTATCTAGTATTTGGACATACCTCTGATTATGTTAGGTGATGGATTTAATGCTATGGTTATTTACTTCATTCCTACTTTGTTATGCTTTATGTGAACATGAGTGATGTAAATAGATTATTTTAATATAATTAAATAAATGGTTAAATTAGGTGATTTAATGAATTTATTGCTTCAGCTATGTTATTATATGCAATTGCACTTGATCGTGTTGTTTAGTGTGCAGGATTTATATCCCTGGCAGTGGCACATGGAGTTAGTGATTCAACCATTCATATTTTACCAATGTCATCCTTATATGGTTGACGTATCCTTAATTAAATGTTTAATTTAAACCTTTCGGTGATTATTAAATCCAAACTCATTTGCATATGTGATTTGACCAGTGAGCATGTCTATGCATTTAGAGTTCGCATTGTTGTGAAAGTTATTAAGGAAATTTATGTGTTTTTGGATTTTTGGGGTTTTTGTGCCCAAAGGTCAAATGGGTTTTAATTTCAAAGTTTTCCAAATTTTGGGGTTTTTACCTCGTTTTGCATGCAACTCTATTTTCTCGAGTTTTCTTGGCACGATGTGGGTCGTGGACTTTGATGATCCATTTGGATATCAGTCAGACCATTATTGCACTTTTTTGTTGCATTGGGATGCATGTTGCATCCGTACTCCTGACATTGTGTTCAGTTGAGTGATTTTATACCTGTGTTATTATTTCTTTTAGACCCTTTCTTTTGTTTCATGAGCGCTAGGATTTGTATAGAATCCATACTCTCGAATTGAGGCCGATTGAGTGATTTCATGATGTATGGTTTTATTGGCTTTGGGATTCGTGTAGAATCCATCCTTCATGTGTTTCTTTTAGTTGGGTGTTTTCTTTGCATTGTGTTGTCATTCTTGTCCTTGTGTTTTGATCTTTGTGATGGTGGTGTGCCACACACGAGTACGTGCCCATACATTTATCGGGTGACTTGTGAGGCCCGATCTTTCGTGGTACTTCTGGAAGTTATGATCATTGGGGTTGGGATGGGAGTATGCATGCCCACAGGCACTTTTTGTAGGATGAGCATGGGTAGGGTAGGGTAGCATATGGAGGGGGCTTCTATCTCACAGCTTGGTGACCTCAGTCCCATAGGGTTGGCAGAGGAAGTTTTAAATAAGTGATAATTAAAGAAAATGTGTGACTGGTAATAAAACTTAAGATAATAAAATGTGTGTGTGGGGCCCTCCATTGAGGAGTTGAAACACACGATCTGAGCTTGGGATTGTCGATGCCAAGCAACTCTCCATGATTTCAGCCCCTACTTAGTAGCCTTTTGAGTGTCTGAATAGGACCTGTACTCCTTGCATTGTCTTAAGTTCTTGGTTACAACCATCATACTATCTGGCATGAGTGTTAGCCTTGGATGTTGTGCTTTATGTGTGTTTGTGGTTGGATCTTTATCTCCATTAGCATGACAGGTGTGGACCTATGGGTTCCACGTGGTTGGGAGGCATAACTACCTTCACCACTACTAGGGACCAGTGTATAGAGATGGTCTCTTGTCCTAGTGCGACCATTGCTGGATGTTTTCACTTGATGCTTTGAGTTTCAGAGTATGCTTTCTTTTGATTTATGCTTTAATTGGAATGCTTGGATATCATGTTTATATGATGTTAGTTATTTGACGCATTCCCATATTATGTTGTTTAGCATATGCCTAGATGATGTGAATTGATGTATTAGTTTATCTATTGCTTATTGGTTTAGCATGTTAGATTTCCTTATTATGATGTTCAACATGTAATAGGTGATGTTATCTACTTGTAGGATTATCTGATGCTTTTCTAGTAGCATGTTAGATTTCCTTATGCTTATGTTGGTAGCATGTTTAATAGTGACATCCCTATTATGATAGTACCAACGATCTAATCGATGGCTTGGGATGTTACGTGTGGGGGATGGCTAGGACCCATGATGGTCTTATGATGCTATTGACGGTTGGGAGGAATTGCGTACTTGATTTGGTTATTTAGTTATTGAGATGTTATTTCTGTACATTGCGATGTTGCTTTTGTTTACTGCGATGTTTATTTCAGTACATTCTTTTCTACTATAGTTTTAGATGGTAGATGTATCTCCTTCTTGATCTTGGCATCTTGTTGATTATGCACTCGAGTGTTCACTCCTTGATCTATGTGGAGTCAAAACTCCTCGGTGTGGAGGTTTTGAACTCAATTTTTTTTCTGTTTTTTCCCTTTTGTGTTTTCCTTAAGTGTTTTTGTGTTTCTATGGGCAACATTTTATCAGCATGGTGTGACACAAAAATGTATTGCATACCAATAGAAACTGTCATACGATGCTAGAAAGTATTGCAAGCCTCTTGGAGAAATGTCATGTGATATTGGAAAGTATCGCACCTCCTTTGGAGAAGTGTCGTATGACACCCTGAAAGTATCACACGCCCTTGAGAAAAGTATCGATCAAACTTTGCAAGTGTTGCCCATCCTTCTTTAGAAATGTCATGTGATACTTTTTAGTGTTGTATTAAAGTATCGCACGAGTTTTGTAAAAACCTGTGTGGGCTGGTAGCGGGCACTTTTCGATTTGATCCAAACTTTTTGAGAGTTGTTTTGGATACCCTTTTCACTATTCTTCAACCCTGTGTTGTTTCTTTTTGGTTTCAGGTTGGTTTCCTTCCAATCCTTTTTGCGTGTTTCTATTGTAGTCCTTTAGGGTTTAAAATATATCATTTACATATAAGTTGCGTATATTTAATTCCTTATAACGTATATTTAATTAAATATACATTATAAGGAATTAAATATATGTCAACTTATACTTAAGATATATTTTAATATATGCGACGAATCTTTTGAGATAGGTTTCAGACCTCTCGAAGATAAGATAAAGATTCTAAGAAATTTTAGGGCTTAAGGATTTCAGGCTTAGCCAAATTTAAGGATTCTGCATTTTACCCCAGCTAGGTGTTTTGTTGATGTGTGGTCATTTCTTTGAGCCCTCATCATGTGTGTGGTTGTTGTTGGCTTTATTTGTGTGTGTGTATTTGGTAGTGGCGTTTAGAGATTCGTTGGTTGTCGGGCTTGTGGTGAAATCTTCCATTACGATCTTTGTGATCCCTGTATGATGTCATGTGCATTCATACTTGTAAAAAAAAAAATTGGCTTATATTTCATCCTTGCTTCCAAGGATCTCCAAGCGGGGCATTACAATATTCCTTGGATGCTCCACTAGAAGGCATATAAGTGTTTGAATACTAACACTAACAAGATTGTGGAGAGTGAAAATGTAAATTTTGATGAGCATGCATAAGTCCAAGTTGATGAATCCAAGAAATTAGAATACTACAGATATTTTGTATACTTCTATGAAGGAATGCCTATTAAAGATGATGTTGCCAACCAGGTTGGGAATCAGCAACAAGTTACAGTATTAGCTAAGTCACAACTAGTGAATGTTGAGCTGTATTCAAAAGTCAAGTTGTAGAATGAAAATAATGTACATTCTAACTCAAAAGTTAGTACACATGAGAGAGATGATGATATGCCAAAAAGAGATGTGCATAGTGACTTTGAAGCTGAAACATCAAACATGGAAAGAAGGACAGAACTAAGACTATCAAGATATGTGAGAAGGCATCACCATGCAAAACACATCATTGGTGACAAGGATGCCAGACCAATGACAAGGAACATACTAAGAAATGAAACATGTCTACTGAGCAAGATTGAGCCCAAAATAGTGAAAGATGCACTACAAGATGTTGACTGGTATAAAGCTATGGAAGAAGAAATAGATTAGATAAAGAAGAACAAAAAATGGACCTTAGTTCCAAGACCAGCTAATAAGAATGTAATTGGTACAAAATGGGTATTTAGGAACAAGCTTGATGAGAATGGTGAGATCACAAGAAATAAGGCTAGACTAGTCTACAAAAGTTATGCATAAGAAGAAGGATTGGATTATGGGGAAAAATTTTCCCTTGTTGCGAGAATAGAAGGAGTGAGAACACTACTTGCATAAACTACATACAAAGGTTTTAAAGTCTACCAGATGGATGTAAAGTCTTCTTTTCTAAATGGTATACTGGAAGAAGAAGTCTACATAGTACAACCAGAGGGATTTGTTGATGATAACAACAAGGATATGGTCTACAAATTGCATAAAACACTCTATGGTTTGAAGCAAGTACCTAGAGCATGGTATGAGAGACTACACAAATATCTTGTGAAGATAGGATTTGAGAGAATTGATCACAACAACAACCTATACATTAAGGCAGAAAAAGGTAAACATATTCTGATATCTGAAATCTTGGTTGATGATATAATATGTGGCATTAAAGATGCCCTATGCAAAGATTTTTCTAATAAGATGAAACATGAGTTTGAGATGTCAAATTTTGGAGAAATTAAATGTTTTTTTTGGATTGTAAGTACATCAACTGAAGCATGGCATATTTGTGACTCAATCAAAATATATCAAGGAGATAGTCAAAATATTTGGCTTAGAAGATTCAAAACTAGTTAGTACACTAATGGTAACAAGAAATAAGCTATCCAAGAATGATGAGTCAGCTGAAGTGAATCAGACATTATATAGATCAATGATTGGAAAGTTGCAGTATGTTATGCATAGTAGACTAGACATTGCATTAGAAGTTGTAATAGTGGCAAGATTTTTTTTAAATCCAAGAGAAAATCATCTTATGGCAATGAAAATAATACTGAGATATCTTAAGGAACTTATGTCTTTGGCTTATATTACAAGAGGAGAGAAAAGTTTGAGTTGAAAACTTACACTAATGTAGATTGGGGAGGTAATATTGATGATAGAAAAATCACCAGTGGAGGAGCACTTTTCTTAGGGAAAAGATTGATTACCTGGACCAACAAAAAGAAAAGTTGTACCTCACAGTCCACAATAGAAGCTAAGTATGTTGCTATTGCTGTCAATTGCACCAATATTGTATGGATCAAACATCTATTACAAGGTATGAAGGAAGAGGTAACTAAACCTGTAATACTCTATTGTGATAACACATGTACCATCAACATATCAAAGAATCTTGTGATGCATGCCAAAACAAAGCATATTGCAATTAAGTATCACTATGTAAGAGAATTGGTGGAAGACAAACAAGTGAGAATGGAATATGTCAGCTCAAAGGAACATATTGTTGACATCTTCACAAAAGCACCACCTAAAGATGTATTTGAGTATCTTAGAGGTAAGTTAGGGGTGATACCCCTAGCTAAGGCTACTTTAGAAAAAACAAAAACTACCCTACATCAAATGAGTGGATTGTTGAAATATTACAAATTGATGTAGAGAATATTTACTTTAGGATCATGCATGAAGGAATCAAAGTGCGGAGAAATTGGAGTACTTGCAAAATGCTATACTTGCATGATAAGATGCTGAAGTAATATGTCTTTGGCATTTTTGTCAAAGAGGGAGAGATATGCAGAAACTGATCAACAACATTCAAGGGAGAAGTAGCAAGAAACTAATCAACAACATTTGAGGAGAAAGAGCAAAGAGTAAAAAGAGAAAAGAGTAGAAATTGATCACATCTACAAGATCTAATAGATAGAGGGAGAGATAATGTAAGAGAAGTGAAAAGGAGCAATACAAGATCAAAGTGAATAGTAAAGGAGACAGGAAATAGCAACTAAGAGGGAGAAGCATAAGTAAAGTAATTAGGATAGTAGATCACAGAGGGAGAAGTGAAAACTGATGGTAACACAATTTCCTTTTGGCATTTGTCTTACTATTCTAACCTAGTTAGCATTTTGATAAATTGGTTGAATAGTTTGGTTTGATAGTTGATCAATTTGGTTTTCCATCAATGCCAAAGAGGGAGATTGTTGGAAATTTGATTGAGAATATAATTGTTGAAGATCAAAGAGGGAGATTATTGTAAAGAAGGAAGTTGGTTGATAAAGAGTGTTTTCAATCATTATTTTGTCATTGATGTCAAACCTAATATTTTTTGGAATGACAATTTCTTATAAGATCCAAGTACTATCACTTAGTTGATTGATGAAGAGGATTTAATCAACAATATGTAAAAAAAGTACCTAAGAGAAAGGTCGAGTTATGATTTTGTAATGAAGTGCAAGGATAAGTTAAGACAATGTTGAAATGATGTATTGATAGTATACTTGAAGATACAAAGGTTTTAACCTAGTTAGCATTTTGATAACTTGGTTGAATAGTCTGGTCTGATGGTTGATCAGTTTGGTTTTCCATCAATGCCAAAGAGGGAGATTGTTGTAAAGAAGGAAGTTGGTTGATAAAGAGTGTTTTCAATCATTGTTTTGTCATTGATGTCAAACTTGATATTTGTTGGAATGACAATTGCTTATAAGATCCAAGTACTATCACTTAGTTGATTGATGAAGAGGATTTAATCAACAATATGTAACAAAAGTACCTAAGGGAAAGGTCAAGTTATGGTTTTGTAATGAAGTGCAAGGATTAGTTAAGACAATGTTGAAATCATGTATTGATAGTATACTTGAAGATACAAAGGTTGGCCACACTTAGAAACTTTAGAAGTATGAGTAGTAATAAGGTTGACTGCAAAGCTTAACTAAGTTCATTAGTGAGTGCCAAGAAATCTAGTTAGAGCCAAGAAATTTTTTAGTTAGTGTTGAGAAAATGTAAAATCTAGTGTGTGTCGAGTGATACAAAAGGAACTAAGTGCATTTAGGTGTTGAGTAAAGTAATAGGTGCCAAGCATCAAAAAACTTAATGGATTCCAAGTGAATCCATAGTAGGTGTCGAGCATCAGTAAAATGTAGTTGATGCCAAGTAACATAGTATGTGTCAAGCACCAAAATTTTAATAGTGTCAAGCTACTGCATTATTTGAAAAGTCAAAGATTCACTAGATCTGAGCTAACAAGGTTGTTACCTTGAATTTTTTGAACTAGATGGAGGATAAGGTTGATGAGCTAGAGGCATAGAATTTTATGTAAACTATTTTTTAGCAAGATTATTCAAGATGTTTCTATAAGGAATAAAATATGGGTTAGATTCAATGAATCCTACCTAATCCATTCGAACTAAAATTAAAGGAGGAAAGAATTGAGTGGTAAAGAGGATTCTAGACTTCTATTTAAGGAGTCATAGGCCAAGAAGCAAGAGTTGCTGGTGTGCCAAATCGCAAAGTGGGTGAAGGGTGTCAAGAAGAAGACATCAAGGAGAAGGTAGAACAGAGCACAAAGACTCTACTTCGATAAGTGGTCATATAGGAGATTGCATTGGTACAGTGAGCATGGAGTCTCAAGGAGACAAAGCTTGAAAGGAGGAAAAGTTGTCAAAGCTGTAGAGATTGAAAGCAAGGAAAATTCTTATGAGCTAAATAGAGATCTAAAATTTGCAAGATAAGTTGTGAGTTGTAATCAGGTCAAAACCCCTTATTGTTACTCTTTAGCAATTGTATCAGTTAGGGTAAAATCCTATGGACTTAGGTTGGTTTAATAGCCATTTGTAAAACCTTTAACATGGTGACATTCCAAGTGAATGTTCTAAAGGCCTCTAACTAGGCCTACTTCTAATTGGGTGGTTAAATCCTTTAACCAAGTCACATTTAATAGTGTGTTACAGGCTTTAACAAGGCAGGCCTTTCATAGGGCATCACTTCAAAAGAGTGAGAATTGAGTAGCATGTTACTAGTGGTTTTTCCCAAATTGGGTTTCCACATAAATCACTATGTTATGTGTTGATCTTTCATGTGTTATTCTTGTATGTTGATTTACAATAACTTGCTAAGTAGGAAAAGTTTAAGCTTGGATGAAAGAACAGTTTGATGGGCACACTTTACTTGATGAAAAAGTTTTAATTGGAAATTTTTACTCACTATACTTTGATGTGTTTTAAATTGTAAGAACCAAATTTCGCACATTATAGAGGTAAAGAATTGAGTGCATTACATATATATTCTGGAAAGTAAGCCAAATACAATAATGCATCACTAGAATTAGAATGGGTGTGGATCATTATATGACCATGGTGTAAAATTTCTAGAATTATGTGTGGATGTATTCTAAATGGTAACAATCCCCTTTAGTATGTTTCACAGGTAAATAATCCAGAATCAATGTATTCCATATCTTATTCTAGCAAGTAGGCCAGATACAATAGTGCATCACTAGACTTGGAATGGGTGTAGATCATTATATGACCATAGTCTAAATTTTTTGCTAAATCTAGAGTCAGTGCATTCCCTATCTTATTCTAGTAAATAGGCAAAATACCCTTATGCCTCCCTAATTTGGTAGCTTTAATATTTTTCTGCTTAAATTTTTGGAAACCTACAATTGGAATAATTATTTCTTTTTCATTGATGTCAAATCTACTTATAAGGCATATTTCATCCTAATCTAAATGTAATATTGATTTGATTGATGAGAGGGATTTTAGAAATTTCTCAAAACAATAGCACCTAGTTAAGAGTCTTTGTGTGAGTTTAACAAGATTCAATTGTCTTTAGATCCAAATTTGTCCCAATTTGTTTGTAAGGGAAAAAATTGCTCATAAGGTTAAAAAGTTGTCAAATATTGTAAAGTGGGTCAAAAGTGCTAAGATTTAGAAAGTAGGTACTTGGTCTCCTATAGGGTCCTAAGGGTCCTAAATAAGGTCCTAGGATAGGTCTAGGAGCACCTACTTGCCCCAAAACACTCAAAAAGAAAAATTACTCAAAAATTGTAAAATTGCTCATAAGTTGCTCAAGAAACTTTTACAATTTTTGCATGAAAATTACAAATGAATAAATGGGTGGTTGTAACCACCCACGCTCATGTATTTGAGCACAGGATGGATATTTTTGGGGGGTGGAATTAATTTTAGTTGCAAACCACACATGTGAACAACCTATAGGAACATTTTTTGATTTTTTCCTTGCATTTACAAAGTTTTATCAGTATTGTATAGCTATGGACAGATTGGGATGCATGATCTAACTTCATGGAGGTGTAGAGTTTTCTTATATTTCTTTTTCACATCTAATTTTTATTTCAAGTTGCAAGGTTGAAAGGTTATAATGAGTTTTAAGTGACTAGACTATAATCCCCATTATAGAGTTGTAAGAACTAAAATGGCCCTAACCTGATCATCCACTATTGAAAATGAATAAAACCTTGTGGAATAATAGGTTAAAAATTTTACATAGTGTTTTTTTTACTTTTTTTCTTTGCAATTTATATCCTAATTGTGGAGTGATGCTCTAGGTTGACTACTTGGAGTAGGTGAGCTAGGAGAGTGAGAAGATGTGTTTGAAGAGCACACCCATGATCTGACATGTCCAATTTAATGGTATGGATGAAAGTCATATAATTTAACCTTGAAGGAGTAAGTAATTATAGGATTTGATATGAGGTTTGAAGATTTCTAGGAAGCATTTTGTTATGACTAGTCTAGAGGCCTTAAAGATAGCCTAAAAACTAGGGCCCAAGAGAAAATATAGTTATGGGTGATTTGGATCTCTATAATTTGGGATTCTTGAAGTTATATGTAATATATTTCATAATCATATGGTATTACATAGGATTGTGTGGAATAATTTGGAGTAATTAACCAAAATATTAAACATACCTAATACAAATAGGCCTAATTAGCCCTATTTTTGGGTGGTGAGAGATAACTTCTTCCTAAAATAACTAGAAGTGTTTGAAAGGGGTAGAAAGGATATGAAAGGTATCTTTAACATCAATAAGGGCTTGAGAATTGTAAGGTAAAGATCTTAAGTAAGGGTTTGGAGTTCTAGGGGAAGGAACAAGGTAAACAAGGGCTAGTAGGTCTAGTTCCTAAATAAGAAGGTAATTTTCTTGCTTCAACCCAACTATACCTAAGAGGCAAGTTGAAGTGAGGGACTTGGAGGCCACAGTTGGTGGAGAGGGCATAAAAGGAAGGAACCATTGGATGGTTCAAAGGATTAAACCCTAACTAGTATAAGATAAGTCCTAGGACCCTAGAACCTCTACATTAGTGTGGTATCAGAGCCTAAACTACATTCAATTTGGTGTATGTCTTAAGAGGATAAGAGCCAAGAGGTTGACAGTATTCCACCCAAGGCAATAAGAAAGGGTAGCATAATGGACCCTGTTTAAGAACTATTGGAAAAGGTCAATCAAGAGAAATCATAGAGAAAGATGAGAGTAATTGAATGGGGAGATCAAAGTGACAAAGAAGATGAAACCTAGTTAAAGGAGACATCTAATAGAGGCAAAGGAGTGGAGTTTAGAAAGGATGAGAAAGTGTTAATGGATGCCTTCAAATCCATCAATAGAGGTAGTATGGAATACATTCGTTACTATAGTGGCATTTTGAATGGAGAAGAGTTACTAGATTGGATAGAGGTCATAGATAATCAATTTGATTATAAAGAAGTGTCAGAGGAGAAGAGAGTCATTTATGCCAAGTCTAGGCTCAAGGGGTCAGCATTGGTTTGGTGGAATATGATGCAAGATGATAGGGTAATAGCAGGGAAGGAGAAAATAGTTTCTTGGGATAGGATGAAAATTAGGATGAAGGCACAATTTTTACCCACTAATTATGAGATGCAAATGTATCAGAAGCTATAAAAGTTAAGGCAAAGGGAGTTGAAATTAAGTGCCTACACTAAGGAATTCAATAAATTGAGCCTAAGGTAAAAGAGAAAAGAGGAGGAAGTAGAAAGGGTAGCAAGGTATCTCAATGGATTGACGAAAGTAATCTAAGATGAGATCAATATGATGGCCCTTGACACATGCACAAATGCTTTCAATTAGCATTAAGAGAAGATGAGAAGGATAGAAGTGTTAGAGTAAATAATTAATTAATTATTAATTATTTATTCTATTTTCTTAAGCTTACTTCGGTAAATGCATTTCATTTATTAGTTTTAGTCTAGGATTTAGTTATAAGTTGTTGACAATACGGGAGTTTGTTCTCTCCTAAGTCATACTTATCCTCTCACATTGTTCAAGGACTCTCCACCTCATGTGGATGTATACTTAGTTGTCACACTTATCTCCTAGCATCTTCTAGCTTGTTCTAGGAGATTCCTCAAGATCTTTATATTCAAGCTCCCTCATTATAACATATATCACTTCTTGCATATTGTAAATACATATTTTCTTGTGTTGCAATATCTTGTGGTCTCTCATGTCTGTTTAGAGTTTTTCCCTAGCTCCATGCTCTTCTCTCCTTGGCTTCCCTTTGACAGGTTTCTGCATGTAGGTGATCTTGGGCATCTTTGGAGTTGGATTTCATCAACTCCAACATGGTATCAGAGCCTCCCTGTTACTGCTTGGTTGAAGGATTTTTGAAGCCGTGATTTGGAGTCACAAACCCTAGTTTGTTTATGCATTTTTCTTCAAATCAGGGGAACAACGAATTTTTGGAGCACTTTGGGCCCAAACAGATGTTGACATTGGATTTAGAAGGCATTTTTTAGCTAGGATCCATATAAAATTTGTCAATTTTGGAGATAGGGCTCTAGGAGGCAAATTTACTGCTGATACTCGATAAATACAAAGTGTGTTTTGCTTTAGCAAATCTTAAGATGTTATCAATAATTACTTGCGAGCTTGAAAGAAATAACATGAACACATAAGACACTAGGATTTAATATGGAAACCCAATTTGGGAAAAAACACCAAATGTAACTAGTTACTACTTTTCACTCTTTTGAAGTGAGCCCTATTAGGAGCCAACCCTGTTAAAGGTTACAAAACACACTATTAGGTGTGACTTTATTAAAGGATTTAATCACCTTCTTAGGAGTGGCCTTATAAGAGGTCTTGACATAATTCAATGGAATTTCCACCTTGTTAGAGGATTTACAAATGGTTGTTAAACCAAATCTTTTAAGAGATTTTAGATCACTACTACAATGGTTAGAGAGTAACAATGAAATGACCTTATTGTGATGCAACTGAATTGCTGATTATAGATCTCTATTCTAGTTCATACTTGATCCTTCCTAATTGATTAACACTTTTTCTACTCCACAAGGATACCTACTTATCCTTCAAATTCACTTCCTCTCTTCTTATCTCTTTCAATCAACTTGCATATCACACTTTTTGAAATCAAAACTTGACCTTTTACTTATACCTTCTAGATTGTCAAGTCAGCTCAAGTACAAATTAGAATAACCAATATTCATTACCTTAGTTAGCTAATAAGTAAAATAATTAAGCTATACATGCCAAAATAATAAAATCCTTTGGTAGCTGACCCAACTTGGTAGAAACTGATTATGAAGTGTTTTCCTATGTTAACCAATAGAATCTCGGTTAACATTGTGAACTTACAAAACTCCTTTAGTAACTGAGTGAACTCAGTTAATACTAACTCTATTCAACTTTTTCTTTGTTAACTGAGTGAGCTCGGTTAACATTCTTTTCTACATAACTTCCTTCGATGCCCGAGTGAACTTAGTAGAAACTACCTTCTATGTGGAGTAAACTCAGGAACACTCGGTAGAGTAGGAAAACTATCTTCATTGACCAAGTGAGCTTGACATGCACTGACTATCAACTGATATGAAATTTGTGTAACATCAAGGACAACACACAATTAATCAATTGTATCCAACAATCTCCCTCTTTGGCATTGATGGCAACACAACATGTCATAGCACAATGAAATTTTGAGAACAAGCCTCCATCTGTCAAAAAGTTTCTCCCTCTTTGATTTTATATAAAAAACTTCTCCTATAGTATTCTCCCTCTGTGAATTGGAACTACTTAACTTCTCCTTCTACAAAATTTCAGAAAAAAATATGATAGTAAATTTCTCCCTCTTTGACAACACATGCCAAAGACAATTCTAGTTAGTATCAATGTACCTTGAGTATAAATTAATCTGCAAAATGTCCTTGTCAATGTTGCATCAACTAATTGATCTTCAACTTAGTTGATGTTGATGCATCATTGAACTTTATTTAGTGAGCTTTAGATAGGGGAATGACCTTTAGCTTACCTCTTAGATACAAAAATGCATCCTTAGGTAATGGCTTGGTGATTATATCTACAATTTGTTCTTTTGTATGCACATATTCCAATATGATTTCTTTGTCGTGTACTAACTCTCTTACAAAGTGATATTTTATAGAAATGTGCTTTTTTTTTTTTAATGCATTACTAAATTCTTTGATATGTTAATTGCACTGGTGTTATAACAATACATGACTATTAGCTCCTTGATTTCAACCTTCATTCCTTCCAACAACTATTTGAACCAAACAATGTTATAAAAATTCACTATTGTTGCTACATATTCTACTTTTGTTGTGGATTGAGATGTGCAATTTTGCTTCTTGTTTGTCCAAGATATTAGCCTTTTACTGAGAAAAAATGCTCCACCACTAGTGCATTTTTTGACATCAAGATTTCCTGCCTAATTAGCATCAATAAATTATTTTAGGTCAAGGTTGCCTCCAATTTTGTACCATAATCCATAGTCTTCAGTACCTTTCAGATATCTCAAGATTGTTTGTATTGCCATCATGTTATTTTCTCTAGGTTTAGCTAAGAATCTTGCTACTATCTGAACTGCTAAGACAATATCAGGCATTGTATGTACCACATACTATAATTTCCCAATCATTGATATGTATAAGGTCTAATCTACTTCTTTGGAGTCATCATCTTTGGTACACTTAATTCTAGTACACATGGGGGTTCCAACTACTTTTGAATCTTCCATTCCAGACTTCTTGAGTGTCTCTTTGATGTACTTAAATTAAGTGATATAGATACCATTTTTTTTCTATTGTATCTACAATCCAACAAAGAATTTTATTTCACCAAACATGAACATTTCAAATTCTTTATTCATTTTTTTTGGAAATGCTTTGCATAAGTCATCATTTCCTATGAATAGAGTATCATCCACAAATATTTCTATCAACACAATCTTCTTATCTAGTCCTTCCTTGATATATAGACTATTGTTATCATTTGTTCTTTGAAAACCAATCTGTATCAAATAGCTATATAGTCTTTCATACCAGGCTCTAGGAGCTTGTTTTAGACCATATAGGGTTTTATGTAATTTGAAGACCATGTCCATTTTGTCTGGATCAACAAAACCTTCTATATGTTCAATGTAGACTTCCTCATTAAGAATTCCATTCAAGAATGCAAATTTAACATCCATCTAATATACTTTGAATCCTCTGTGAGCTGCATAAGCTAGTAAAGTCCTAACACCTTCTAATCTTGCAACAAGGGAAAAAGTTTCACCGTAATCAATACCTTCTTCTTGAGAATAGCCTTTACAGACCAATCTTGCTTTATTTCTTGACACTTTTCCATCTTCATTCAGTTTATTTCTGAATACCGATTTTGTACCAATCACATTTTTATCTTTGGGCCTAGGTACAAGAGTCCAAGTTTTATTATTTTCTATTTTTTTTATTTCTTCATTCATAGCCTCAATCCATCTTTCATATTCCAATGCATCTTTAACACTTCTAGGTTCCCATTCAACAAGTAAACATCTACCTTTTAGTTTGCTTCTTGTCATTGTTCCATCTGATTTGTCTCCAATGATCTGATCATGTGCATGATACCTTTTGACATATTTAGCCAATACAAGTTCTTTGACTTTTGAATGAATTGCATTGTCTTCATTTAGAATCTCAATTTTAGACTTGGGTCCTTTTATCTATGGCTTGGGTTCTCTGTGACTCGGTTTGTACTTCTTGCAACTCAATAACTTTGGAGATTTGGAGACCTCAAGAGATGAAGTTTCCTTTTTGTCAAATATGTTTGGCAATGTCTTAGATTCATAATAGACAAATCTTATATAGTCTTCTAGATCCTTTTTTCTTTCTTCTTTAGTCTTTTCTACAAACTCATCAATTCTCACATGTGTACTTTCTATAATTTTGTGAGTGGACAAATTCAAACATTTGTATGCTTTACTTCTCTAGGAATATCCTAGAAATATACTTTCATCACCTTTTACATCAAATTTTCCTTTTCTAAATTCTTTCAAGATATAACATTTACTGCCAAATACTTTCAGGTAACTTACATTAGGTTTGTCACCATACCATAGTTCATAAGGAATTTTGTTTGAGTCCTCCTTCAACTAAACTCAATTCAAAGTATGAAATGCAGTTCTGATAGCTTCCTTCCAATATTTGATAGCAACATTCTTCCCAATCATTAGTGTCCTTGCACAATCCATCATGGATCTATTTATTCTTTTAGCAATTCCATTCTACTTGGGAGTACCAGGGGCTGATACTTGTCTTTTGATTGGTCTTTCAATGTAGAAATTTTTGAATTCATTTGAGATGAATTCATGACCTCTATTTGATCTTAAGCATTTCAATCTTTTTCAAGTTTCTTTTTCCACTCTAGCCAAATACCATTTGAATTTCTCAAACGCTTCTAATTTTTCTCTTAAATACATAATAGTCATCATTCTAGAATAATCATCAACAAAAAGAATGAAAAAAAATTATCCACTAAAAGTTTCTATTTCAATGAGTCCACATAAATCACTATGCACAATTTCTAAGACATCTTCTAACTAATAGTTTTTTCTTTTAAAACTAGTCTTTACCATTTTACCAATTTGGCAATTCTTACATAATCCAACATTAGGTTTCTTTAAACTAGGAAGATCTCTTACTCTTCTGAGTTTTCCTATTTTGACCATATTATGAAAGTTTACATGACATAGTCTTTTGTTTCATAGCTAGCTTTCTTCCACTTGAGCAATAAAACATGAAAAATCACCAAGATCAAGATAAAATAGGTTACCTTTTGTTTGCCTACCTAATCCAATCAAATTTTCTTGGTTATCCAATAGTCTTCCCTTGCCATTCATGAATTCTACCTTGAATCCAATGTTGTTTAGTTGTGCCACACTCAGTAAATTATGTTTTTGTCCTTCAACCCAATAGTCATTGTCACATACAAGTTCATTGGTTAATGAGATTCGACCTTTTCTTTTTATGCAACAAGGTTCATTGTTTCCAAACCTTACACTACCTCTATCATAGTGTTAAGAATGTTCAAACTCAATTTTTTCTCTAGCCATATGGTGAGAACATCCACTATCTATGATACATGTGTCATTTTTGCTAACATGAGAGACAAGTGTCATCTTATCTCCTTCATCATCAGATTCATCTTTTATAAGAATACAGACTATTTCATCTTCACTGTTATGAGAATCTTTAGCCATAAAACAAGTTGTCTTACCTTTGTCTTTTTAGGATTTGTGACCTTTGAATTCCTTCTTGCCTTTGTACTTGTGGAATTTCTTCTCTTCCTTGCCTTCTTTGTTTGGACACCTAGCAGCAATATGACCAATTTTTTTACAACAAAAACATATTAGAGGGATTTTAACTTTGTACTTTCCTCTATTTCTAGAATGTTTCTTTGCAAGTAGAGCTTCAAAAATTTCAGGATCACTATCAAAAATTTCTTCAGTTTCTTCCTCTCTTTTTGATTGATTATCTTTTATTTTCTTTCCTTTTTCTTTGAGTGAGAGTTTAGCTTCAAATGCAAACTCAATATTCTTGGAAGCAGGAACATAGTTGTCAAAGTTGTCTAGTTCAAAAGTTGTCAATCTTCCTACTAGGGCATCTAAGCCTATCTTGTTATTTGGATCACATCTCTTTTCTTGAATAGTAGATACTCTAATTGCATAGATGGGAAGAAAAGTTCTGAGTATTTTACTTACAACAATTTCTCCTCCAGATGCTTTGATTGCACTAACACTGGCCTTTATTCTTTCCACATATTTTGTATCATTTTCATCTTCTCTCATCCTCATTTGACCAAATTTTCCTCTAAGGCTTTCTACTTTTCTCTTCTTACATTTTCATCTCCTCCATAGATTTCTTTTAGTTTGTTCCACATATCAAAAGTAGTTAAACAATATTTGACCTCATCAAATTTAGCATAACTAAGAGCAGATGCAATATCAATCATCATGATGTTATGGTTCTTTTTCTCAACAATATCTTCAACTGATAATGTTCTAGTGGGAGTTTTATATTCTTCATCAATATATTTTCATCCTAAATCACTAATGGTAGCTAGATGAACTCTCATTACTCCTTTCCATGCTACAAAGTTATCTCTAATCAGCTTTGGAATCTCTCTCTTGTAAGACATCTTAATCATTAGCTTAGGTCCTTGAAACCCTCTGTACAAGCACCAAAATCTCTAATACCAATTTTTGGAAATATAAGAGGAGTAATTGAGAGGGGAAGGGTGAATCGATTACTACTAAAATAAATCCTAGATCCCTTAGATATCAATTAAAATTCAGACTGATAAAACTGATTACTATTGATACTCAATAAGCATCACTTAAGCATTTGAGGTCATTTTGCGACCAAAAATTGCGACCAAGTTTTTTAAATGGGCAAATTTTTGTTTTTTTTTAATAAATAGCCTGTGTTGGTTGCAATTGCAACCAATTAGTTTTGTCAAAATTGTGACACACAGGGAAGCATAAAACAAAAAAAAAGGGCAAAACATTTCATTTGGCTTTTGCACGAGGTTCATTTGGCTTTGGCATGAGCGAGGGTCTCCATCAACATTGGCTCTACTATAGATCATTGGCTCTGCTACAGATCATTTTCATCTAGCTTTGGCATGAGGGTCTCCATCAACACTGGCACGAGGGTCATCAACATTGGCGCGAGGGTCTCCATCAACATTGGCGCGAGGGCACGTCTTGGTGCAAGGGCACGTCTTGGCGTGAGGGCACGTCTGATCTGGTGTGTTTGATTGTAGAAATTTTGAGGGCACGTCTGAAATTTTGAGGAGTTCCATGTGATTCCATTAGTATCCTGCCTATGGCAGGAACTAATATGTTTTAGGAGAAAGTTGGATCCTTAACTAATTTATGAAAACCATTGCAATGTGCCTTTAAAATAATGTATTGGGTACCGTCGCATGATCGTAAAATGGTTAAATTCAATCGCACATATACTTATATATTATATCAGGTGCATTTTTTTATACTATTCATTTTACCATGCTACTTACTCAAGGACAAAAGTCATTATATTTATTATTATTGAATTTAGCTAAATGAAATGAGTTTTGGTGGGTCTACAATCTTACTATTTCCTGTATTTCAATAACTAAAAGGCTAATGAGTGTTGTCATTTAGTTTGGTTTTCTATTTATATTACCATGTTTGTGGTTTGGAGCAGTGGTTAATGGATTCCTAATTTTTGATTAGGAATATCTGTTTGGGTGCATTTCATTTCTATTTCCATTTGAAATTGCTTTCAAACAGTCTACTGTACTATGCTTTGACATCAGTTGATGGGTTTATGATAGTTTGCATTCATATTAATTGGTTATTGTATAAAATTAAAGTTGGCTCAATGTTTTGATTTGTATAGGCATAACATTCCACTTATTGTCATTTGTGAAGGAACTCCAACCGATCACAGTACCATTATTATCACTGACCATTTATATCAGATAGTGATAAAAATGGTTAGTGGATCATTCAGAACAGCGGCTTTTCAAAGAAACAACTTTTATCTCTGAATTTTTCATATTTTACTTGAATTAGATGGTTGCATAGGCATTTATAGGAAGCCAAACAACATTACATAAATCTTTGAAGAGATTGCTTCTCATAGTATTGGAGAACAAATGAGTTGGGTGGCAGGCCACAATACTCATAGCTGAATGTCATTTACACCGCACATCTTTTTCCAAATCTTTTATTCAACAAGACCACATCACACACCATAATAAAAATGGACCTTCCTGAAACTTATTCAATATCTCAATTATATAGCCCATGCAAGACATCGTTTAACATCACAATCAAAACGGTCATCATGTGGTCAATCTTTCAACTTATTACCATATATTATGGGTATGTCTTTTGAGGGAATGATTCGAAAATTGCACAAAAAAATCTAAAAAATTGTATAAAACATGGGTGAATACATAAATCTTAAAATGGTGAAACTAAGGGTAGAGATTTTAAGGAGTCAAAGAGATGTTTAGTGACATGATTAGCTTCCGGCATAGATCAAATTACATAATTAGGGATAAGGATTGTAGTATGTAACTCTTTTTTGGGGCATCCTTTTTATGATATGCAGTGTATCATCTCATTAGATTCTTCACTCATACTATGTGACTTTCCACGAACTGCCTATTTGGATTATGTTCATGATCTCAACTATTAGGGGAAACTCTGCACACTCTATCTTCTCTCGACTGTGTAGGGTTCTAGAATTTTGAACACTTTTGATCTCCTTAAAACTTGAAGAGCCTTATCTTTATCAGGTCTTCTTCCTTTGAAATGGATGTCGTCTAAATTGACACTGAGTTTCTTATCAAATGCAATTGGCTTCTTTGCATAATTCACACTAATAGAAACAACAACACCAACTACTTGTTACTCTGTAAGGAAAAAGTGAGCATCTTCTGCACCCCTTTCACAACTTTCATGCAATCTTTTGTGTCTGTTACAAAGTGCACTCCACATTTAATGATTCGTCTTGATAGAAGTCCTCTCCTTAGAAAATAACAAGATTTTTCATTCTTGAATAGGGCTTGACTACTATTCTATTTATCCCAGGAATGCCATGTAAAACTCTCTGCCATATACTGACATATTCAGGCTGTATTGTGTTTTTTAATGGACACTTTTAATGGATTTCTACCAAGTCACTACTTTAAGAAAATGCTATCTTTCGTCAAGATTACTTTCTAGGATAGTTACTAAACTTTTTATGTCAATACTTCAGTTAGAAATATGCTTTCTTGTTCAGCAACACAAAATCCGCCTTGTCTTCATAATTTTGTAAAGTTCTATGATGCTCATCTTGCAAAATCAACCTTGACATTTTTAAAAATTCATTGAAACATAGTGCATATTCCTTGTTTCTTGTATCATATTTCATTATTCCATAAAGTTTTGCTCATGATCAAATCATACAATTACATAGCCTGATAGTTCCTTAAATCAAATTAGCATACATATAGAAAAAATGCACAGAGATGGCAGGTTGTGAAAGCAATCATATAGGGCAGCAATGTGGGCAGCCTGTATTAATCCTTGAAACCTGCCATCTAATTCTTGTCATTTTATCTAGAGAAATCTTTTATTCCACCACCTATTCAGAATTTGTAATTGCATGCCAATCAGGACAAAACAAAATTCTTAATAGAAAGTAAGGTCACTATGGTAACATTTTTCAATGCCAATTTTATAAATTCAATTGTGTTTACTTTTAATTTTAAGACTTTAGACTACTCATTTGTTTTTTCAATTTAAGACTGCCAAACACTTCATTCATTCAAGTTCCTCAGTATAGCCACCCAACATAGACAAAAATATATAAGTACAATGGACCAGTGAAAATTTGAACCTTGATGACAGCCTCACCTATCTATTTTGACCCAGCTCTAAATAGATCACCACAATGTCAATTAATATTTACTTTAATATATTTTTATTATAGTAATATATTATAAGAAAAAATTAAATCTTTACAAAAAAAAAATAATACCAAAATATTTCTTATGAAAAAGATATAGGCTAGTAAAAAAAATTAACTAAATTTTTCAGATGTTAAAACTAGCACATATGTGAATTTAAAAGATTTATTTATATAATCTATTAATATTTTCTTTAAAATTTATCTCGACTCCAAGGAAAAAGCTAAGGAGTGAGCAAACATAAATTTGAGTGGTAAATGGATCCACCTAGGATTATATTGGAAGCCAAAGTGGATGCCCGTATTGCTGTTCTTTTTACTAAAATAGATTCAAAATTCATAAGCTTGTATTAGATAAAAGGGAAAACTTTATACAAATTGTCAAAAACCTATGACTATTAATAGAAAAATCTCTTGTCCATAAGTTTTGGCTTCCTTACACTTACAGACACCTCAATTCTGATTTATATATCTGAATTAAGAATCATGAAAATTAATTATAGTTCATAATTTTTTTCTACTTTCTGAGATCTATATAATTCTGATGATGGGTATGATTTCAAAAATTGATAAAAGAAATTTGAGACAATCAAATTAAATTGTAAATTTTTCATCTTGGAAATCTTAGATTTGAATCTATTGAAACTTAATACATAATAACAAAAACATTTATAACAAAATCTACCTGAGCTTTGAAGACAAGTAGTTCATAGTAAACTGACAAATCCTCAAAATTGAGTATAGAAAGACTTTCAGGCCACTCTCCAGATAGAATCTCTTCCACAATCTCAATCCTCTCCTCTCTTTCCACTTCCACACTTTTACTTGAACTCACATTGAATGCATACCTCACCTGACCTCTTGATTTCCTTCTCTTCCTTTCACACTGAGATAGTTGTGTTGGTAATACTGGCAGTGCAGCAAATGCTACACACTTCAATTTCACTACATTTACCAAAGACATTGGTTGTTCCTCTCTACTTTATTACACTCAATTCAATATCTCTTGCATTTTGACATTTATATAGAAAATTAAATGGGCCATACTAAAATAAATGAAAGCTAAATGGTTTCAGAATTCAGCTTCATTTCGTGCAAATGTACATTGAATCTTATCTTATATGTGGGTCCATTTTAAGACTATACATTGGCAAAGATTTGGAATGCCTTGGCACATTCCTCTAAATTATTGTGCAGTGGATAAGATGGACTAAGCTATTGAAAGAGATTGATGGTAAATTTTGTGGACTTTGATTTGCATGAAACAACTGCGTATTACAAGTGGCTTCTACAATGGAGGACAAACTATTTTTGACTCTTGTAAAACAACTGGCTTCTATCATGGAAAGTGGGGAAGCTAAATTTTAGGGGCTTCAAATGAAGCCAAATCTTTGAATGAAGGTCCCAAGGGGCTTCACTTGAAGCCTCCATGTTGATATTGGTGTGGGGGCTTTGAATGAATCTTAGGGCTTCATTTGAATCTGACATGCAGACCTCGTTCATACTCCTAATAACTGATCGAAAAAGCTTTTAAATCCAACATTTTTTCTTTTTTGTCCCATGGTTTCATGTATGAGTTGGTGGACTAGGGCACTAAGAGGGAAGTCAGTAACATCATACCTTGCATCAGCATCTCCGTCTATGGTGCAAGAGAACCTAACTCTTATGAAGTACAACTCAGCAACTATTTGAGAAGCTTTAATAGTTGACATGTAATGGGTGATTGGTGTCAGGCTACTGCGTATGCATTAATCCCAATCTTGAATGCAAAAGGAACTGTGAATTCACTAAATAGGGTCAAACTTATTTTTGTTGATTTAATAGATTTGATTTGAGAATGATGGTCTAATGATTTGAGAGAAAGAGTTGAGAGAGAGATGGAGAGAGAGATAATACAAGTGATAGAAAGACTCCTAGATAATATTCTTGAGGACAATGTGTATTATAGTCCTTACCATGTTTTCCTTTGATCTACCAAAAGGATGGTGGCGTCCTACAAATGGCATGGCTCTTTCTACCACTTGTATTATCTCTCTCTCCATCTGTCTATCCATTCTTTCTCTCAGATCATCTGACCAACATTCCCAAATCAAATCTTGACCCTATTTAGTGGATTCACAACATAAACTTCAAATGCTTCTCCTATCAAATATGTAGATTTCACAATAGCTAAGAAACATAATTGTAGGCATCATGGTCACATTTTTTGGAAATGTAATTGGGTTGTGTACCCAAGCAATGCAAAGCAACTTCCACACCTTCGATTCCAAGTCGAATTCATCTCTAAGAATGATCGCTTGCCAACAGTTGTTGAATACATCTGTAGCTCATGAATACAAGGTCCTCCAACAAATGTATTCAACAACTGTTGGCAAGCAATCGTTCCTAGCTCATGAATACAAGGTCCTCCAACAAATCTATTTAACAGATATTGGCAAGCGATCATTCCTAGCTGCTTTTGTTTTATAAGGTTTGTCTCAATCCCAATAGGTTGTAGTTTCATTTTCTAGATGCACTTTGTCAATTGGGTATACAACTCAATTACATTGATCCCAAAAAAATGTGACCATGATGCTTACAATTATATTTCTTAGTTTTTGTGTCCTAAGATCCCTTATGACCCTTTACGACCATTTATGATCCCTAAGAATAAATCTTAGAGCTCTTAAAATGTCGTAAAGGGTCATAAGAGACTCCTAGGAGGGGCCATGATGAGCTTCCACCTTCACGTGGTTGGCCCTATTAAGTAGAGAATGCTATAGTTTTCACAAAACAAAGAGAAGCTCAATAATTTAAGGTCTTAGTCCATAGACAAATTAAATTAGACTTATTATCCAAAACACATAAAAAACATGCACATAAACATGGTAGGCACTAAATAGAGATAGTTGGAAGAGAATTAAAAAAAAGATTAAGGATTATGTTATTTTAAGAAATATTTAAATAACAATTATAAATTGAGTTAAATCAATAAGTATTTGTTTCTACCTTTTCCAATATAAATTTAAATATCGAATGGTCTCTCCTTTATATCTTAATCTTTCAATACTCATAACTCTTTATTGCATTCATTTTGATCATTCACTAAACTTAATTAAATTATAATTATATTACATTTATTTTAATTTTTTATATTTTTACTTTTTATTTTTATTATTGAATGTCATGTCAAAAAGGGGACATTATAGTGAGATGCATTACAATATAGCAAAATAAAAACAACATTATTGAAACAAACTGATACAACATTCAGATTATAAAATCAGACTACTGCAACAACACAAATTAACCTAACAGAAAGCATAGAATACCATTCCCACAATGACCGAACATTTACCCACTGAACTACACCTCTTCTAAATAATGTAAGATGTTGATAACACGTTGATACTACCATCACACATGTCAAATTAGACCAATACACACTAAAAGCCACCCCAATCAATTGTAGCTAACATCTGGATGCACACTTATAATTGATGTCAATTAGAATACTGAAGGTCTAGAATAGGGCATAGTGGCTACTGATACAACAGGTACAAACTCGTAGAAAGCTCACTAGATTCGCCAAAGTCTACATAACTAAGACTTAGCATCAAAGGTTCTCCCTAGGCACCTCGAAACCACCAAATATTGGCCCCAAAATAGGAGCCCTTCATCTTCAAGCTCTCATATACTTGCTCCACTTGGTATAGCACCCCATAAAGGTCATCTATTCACTTTCAACTTGGACAGCCTACAATATGGTCTTTGTATACAATTCATTTTTTGTCGTTTCATTATATGGTTTGAACAAGTGTGGAAAAAAATCAGATTTTTATTATGAATTTTTTGTTCACCAATCTATGTTAAACTAATCAGCAAGGTCACTTTCCTAATACTTTGCAAGGTCAGTTTCCTAATACTCACTATAGTACTTGCTATTCAATTGAGATAGACACGGCTCATTAGTTTGTTTGTATTCTCTTTGGATTTTGTTAAAGAAGATAGCTGAATGCTATATGATGAACTAAAAGTTCTGTGATGTCAATAGGCTTGTGCATCTCTTGAGCCAAATTACTAGCCCTAGTGACATTTGTTGTTCAAAAGCGGCACCATACTAGACTATTTGCAAACAACCATGCAGATAGGCATTCTATAGATAGACTTGGGAACATCTTGCCAAGTCTTCAGTACATAATAAAGCAACTAAATTTCATAAATTATTTTTTTGATAGTCGATTTGTTTAAATATTACCCATCAAAAATTACTTAGTACATCTCATCTTTTTTCTGTACAGTAGCTTGCAGTTCTGAAGAATCTAATAGCGAAGAATTTGAAGAAGATATTGTAGCAAAGGTATATTTGGTGTTCTTTTTTAAGTGAAAATGTGATTGGAAATTTTGTATATTGTCATATTTCACTTGCAGAAAGGTCAAATTGTAAATAGAGGTGAAGTTGTATGGATTTAAGTTTCTTCTTCATTATTTATAATGCTCTTGATTCCTCCTTTTTAGCTGTAAAAATACTTGTTTATTTTCACCTTTCCAGATACCCTTTACCAGGTTCTTCAAGATTCCAAAATATCTTGAGCTGACCCCACTCCAGCACGTCCTAACTCCTACTTGGTTCAGAGATCTAACTCCTTTTTATATGTGTCTTCCTCTTACTACTCCATCTGCAGGTTGCAAACAAATCATCCTTCTTCCACCAACGAGTCATTCCATTCAAGAAAGACCATGTCTCACGATATCAATGCACAAAAAAATGGGGAGGCAATTACTAGATTGCAGTCTAACTTAAAAAGAAAAGGTGATGGAAAATTTTACTGTCCTTGCAAAATTTTTAAGGGCTTAAAGAGTCGAAGATATCTAATCACAACAGCTGAGCAACATTGTAGGCAACATGGTCACATTGAAGGGGGAAACGAGTATCGCCCATTGGTATGTATTTTAATAGTTTATAAATTACATGAGACATGATATGATGATGACATCATGGTCATGGTTAATATAAGGTCATCATTTTCATATAGTTCAACATCCCTGAGTTTCATGTTATGGACCATGACAATTCGGAGAATGCGGTTTTCCAAACGAGGGAACATGGAGGTGTGAATATTGAAGTAGAAGGTAATGATACCATGGAAGAAGATCACGATGATCAAGATGATAATGATGATGATGATGGTGGTGATGATGATGCAGAGTTTGATGTACCTTTACTTGAGAAGGCAGAGCAACCCCTATATGAAGGCTCCAAAACAACTCTTCTTGCCACTGTATTGCTATTGGTGAACTTGAAGGTAATGAATGGTTTATCCAATGTAGCAATGACATGTATGTTAAGGTATGTCATCTTCTTTCATTATTTTACTCGTAGTTCCCTTACAATTAACATTGGGTTTGTGTAGAAATTAATATTCTTTAAATTAAGAAATTATATTTTTGGTCATAGGTTGATAGGTGAGTGTTTGTTACCACCATCAAACATTCTACCTTGCTCATACCGATAATTATTTGCCATCATGAAAGATATTGGAATGGAGTATCAAACAATAGATGCATGTCCGAACGATCATATTATATATTATAAATAGCATGAATTTGCAACACAATGCCCTACTTGTCATATCAGTAGATATCAATCAGATCGATTAACAAAAAAGGTGCCTCGCAAGGTTCTTTGGCATATTCCCATTATTCCACGTCTGCAATGATTATTCAAGTGAAATAGCTTGGCACAATTTATGGATTACCATGCACACAATAGAAGTCAAGATGACATTATGTGAATGCCTGTAGATGGTTAGACATTTAAGGAAATAGAGGAAAAATGGCCACACTTTAAAGAAGAACCTCGTAATCTCAAGCTTTCATTGGTAGCAGACAGTGTCAATCCTTATGGAGAGATGAGATCTACTTACTCAGTGTGGCCTATTTTTGTTATTTTTTGATTTAGTGGTCATCCAAATTAATTTATTATTACTAATCCATCAAATGGTCAAAATAATTATGTAATGTTTTTGCTCATTCAACTAGGTAAGTACCAAGTCAAAGATATCAATGTATATATTGAACCCCTTATCGACGAGTTGGTGGTGTTATGGAATGGGGTTACTATGTATGAAATTTGTAGACCAATAGGACAAAGACAATTTCAATTTAATGCAATGCTTGTATGGACAATACACGATGCCCCTGGGCTAACACATTTTTGTGGTATGTTCTCTTCTTGACACCTCTTTTTTGGTATGTCAAAGTTAACACATTTAATCCAATTATACATGATCTTGTAGGTCTTCAGACAAAGGGTAAATTTGCATGTCCATTTTGTGGTCCAAAGATGAAATCTTGTCATTCAAAAAGTTTAAGAAAGCAGGTGTTTGATGAGAATAGACACTTTCTGCACAGAAATCATAAGTACCAAATTATCGAAAAACATCTTTTCAATGGTCTAGAAGAGAATACATCAAAGCCACAGAGAATGACACCTCGCCTATGGAAGTTGGCATACAATAAAATAAATCGTCAAGGTCATGTCATTCCATTTGATTCTTTTTGTTTCAAATTTATATTTTGATATTGTGTTTTGTTTACTGATGATGTGATTGATGGTTGTGAAGGTCATCAAGACATCAATGTCCAACTTCCAAAAGGACTAAAAATTTATCCTACACAATTTACTAGGTCGTCGTACTATGAGCAACTCCCAATTGTGCATTTGTTTGATCCTATGCATATTGGAAAGAATGTAGCAGAGACATTATGGAAAATCTTGGATGGAAGGCGTGACAAAGATCAAATTGTCAAAACTTGTAGTGACATTGAAGAATCCAACCATGCAATGAAAAATGGTATTTGACCAAATAACAATGGAGACCGGATTGATACAAGTGCCCTTGGTTGGTTATTGTCAGAGCAATGATATAAAAGAAGTCATAAAAAAAAAAAGATTTCCCATAGGATTTGCTGCAAACATAAACAATGTCATATCAAATAAAAGTGAATTTGGGCCAGGGTTGAGAACACACGATTGGCATACATTTATTAAGGTAATTCATGTTATTTTGTATTCACTATATATTTATATACTGCATGTAGTTTCAATTGCATTCTTTTATAAAATATTGACAAGATCATTTTACAAATATTGCAGTATGTTCTACCTCTATCTCTCCCACACCACTTTGCCAACAATGTCAAATAGGTTATATATGATCTTGGAAAATACATTAGGTGGTTGTCATCTAAAGAAATCAATAAAGAATATATAAAATATTGGAAGAGAAAAATTCCTCTTCTGATGTGTGAAATGCAAAAGTGTCTACCTCCAAGTTTTTTCAATGCACAAGAACACTACCTCATACATCAAGTTGAGGAGATTGAATTGTGTGGACCTGTACCAACTAGGTCAATGTGGATGGTTGAGAGGCACTTGAAATTTTTGAAAAGCTTGGTTTGATAGAGAGCACATCCCAAGGGTTCTATGGTGGAGGGATATATGATATACCAGACCATGGTGTACATTACTAAATATCTTCCTAGGTTTGCAGCAAACATCCATGTAGATCGTATTTGGGATCCGAACTCAATTAACAAATTTGAAGGGGAGTACTTGATGGGCAAAGGTAGATCGAGAAAAGTGAGAGGTAAATCTAAGATTTTATTGTAATTAATTAATTCATATAAATCTTCAATATAAGTTATTTTTAATTGGCATATTTATTTAAAACAGGTGGTCGAGAGTGGGATGCAATACATTTGTATATTGCGAAAAATCTTGATTGGATGACGGAATGGATTGAACGATGTCAACAAAATGGTTGCTCATTAACATGGGAAGGTGTTGCTTCATTGGTTACAGAAGCTCATCGTAATGGAGAGTCCAATGTTATGCCGATGGTAGTTGATCTAGTAAATGGTTAAAGAGGTGGAGAGGTATGTAGAAATTTATTAATGATCATAACTCGACTTATGTTTCGTATCAACTCACGATGCAAATAATTTACACAGACTTAAAAAATTGCAGGTCAAGCACCACAAAGCTATGTACTATCATGGCCACAAATTCCAAATAAAAAGGTTGGATGACACAAAGAAAACTTGTGATTCTGAGATAACTGCAGTTTTCAAGGTCACCAATATATCATCTAGAAGCAAAATACATCCTCAACAATCTCAAAATCAATACTATGGAATCTTGGATGATATAATTGAGTGTGAATTTAACACCTTCAAAGTAGTTTTATTCGTCATCAAATGGTACAGGTTACGACTAGATTAAAATGATCCAGATAGAACGGTTATTCAACATGATAATGGATTTACAATGATCAATACAAGGTCGTTTGAGCCAGTTGGAGATGAGCCCTATGTTCTTCCAAGCCAATGTGAGAAAGCGTTTTACTTAGAGGTTCCAAATAAATAGGGTTGGTCATTTTTTGTTAGACATGATCCAAGAGGAAGGCCGATAAAGTATAATGTTATGGAAGAAGAAGATATTGAAGATGATGAAGAAGCAGATGATGAAGATCAAGATGATGGTGATGACGATGATGGTGATGGTGATGGTGATGATGATGATGATGATGATGATGATGGTGATGGTGATGATGATGGCGATGGTGATGATGGCGATGATGATGGTGATGATGGCAATGATGATGGCGATGATGATGGCGATGATGATGGCGATGATGATGGTGATGATGGCGATGATGAGGATGATGATGATGATGATGATGATGATGAAGATAATCAATGACTACAAATGTCATCACCCCTTCTATTGACAATCTTGCAATCCATATATAAGGTAAATTTTTTCATGTTTATGATGTTGCATATTGTTCATGTTGTCTTCTAAGTTATTTGTAGCATACACGTATCATGTAATTTTTAGCGAACTTAAGATAAATTATTAACATATGCAGGAAATTTGATTATATATTTATTGTGTTCATTTCTAATGATTATAAACATATGTTATTTATAGTTACCAATTTTCATGTTGTATCTGATTATGACCCTTTTTGCAAACAGTCAATTGACTATAGGTACATCATCACCCCTTCTGTTGACATGTTTGCGATGTTGCCTATTGTTCATTTTATCTTCTAAGTTATTTGTAGCAAACGTGTATCATGTAATTTTTAGCTAACTTAAGGTAAATGATTAACATATTCAGGAAATTTGATTACATATTTATTGTGTTCATTTCTAATGATTACAACATAGGTTATTTATAATTACCAATGTTTATATTGTGTCTAATTCTCACCCTTTTTGCAAACAGTCAATTGACTACAGGAGATTTGACCCATTTAGCATGGATTGTGCATAGTGACATGGATCAGCAGGTATAAGTCAATAAATAGACATAATTTTCTTATATTCTTCTTGTTTATCATTGAGCACGTATATTATAAATAGACATTATATAATCATATAATGTATATATAGACAAAGAAGGTCCGTATAGAAATATAATTGTATAATCACTTTCAACTTACTACATTTTATATATGTTACTTTCACTTTCCATTTGATGGATTGCAGGACCCACCAAATAGCTACTTGTCAGATCTATCTACATCGAATGAGGGAAATGAGGAAATGGTAGATGAAAGCTCTACATGTAGTACAGCTAAAAGAGGGAGATCAACTAGAGGTCAAAAGAATAGAAAAAAATTTGATAAACCCATGCAATTTTTCCTTGCTAATGGGGGGTCATGTTCTTATGATGATGAGACCAAAGGGCACTCACACATTGAGAAAGAATGGATACCCAATGAGCTATCTCCAATTAACACAGATTTTTGTGTTGATGAGATGATATATCGCATTGCTCCATCCTCATTACATGGTTTGGGCCTATTTTCCATGGATGGGATAAAGGTATGTTACAACAAAGTTGTCAAATTGTTCAAGTATGTCGGTCCATGTTACAATTACAATGATTGGATGCGGATTGTTCAATATAAAAAAAGTATGCGTAGGTATGGGGTATCAGCTAATTATATACAATGGAAAGAAAATGATCAAAGTAAAAGATTTGCTATGTACATTGATGGGAGACCAAAAGCAATAGGTAATATTGCAGGTTTTATAAATAGTACACGACCTGCTTCAACTAGTAAGCAACCCAATTGCATATTTGAGGCGCATGAGGGGAATGAAGTTTTTGTTTGTGCAATAAAATCAATAAGTGCAGGTGAAGAACTGCTAATTGATTACCATTTAAATCACATAGATACAAACAATGTTACTATCATGAGGGTTGTAAGTACTATTTACCATTTTGTTAATAAGTTTTTTTTTGCTATCTATTGCTTTCAGTTAGCTGAATTTTTAATGTTTAATCTTTGTGACAGGATGATATGGATCCGACAGATGATAGAGGTCAGTAAGATGCTACTCCCACCCCTTCTTCAGTGAGGGTAAACCTTTTTGAAATTGTACAAATTAGATAGTTGAAAAATGTTATATTATTACGTTATTTTATTTATGTTTTTTGAGTTTTTATGATAGTTTTACTTATATTCCTCTCACAATTTGATGTTCAGGATAAGGGTAAAGCAGTAGCAGTGACCACCGAGCCACTAGCTATGCATTTTGATGAGGCCGATATTGCTGATACTCCCAATTTTATAAAAATGTTGAAAAAAAAATTAGGCAAATTAATTTAGAAGCAATGAAAATTTTGGATGAGGCAAATATGGAACCCGAGGAGATGAGGAAGAGGCTATCAGAATTGAAAGTGCAAGCTCAGCGTTATGAAGTAAGCTCCAATGAATATTTAGTTATAACAAAAGTTCAATAAAGATTTATATTTTATAATCTTTTATGTTGTGAAGTAAAATATGTAATATGTGCAAAACTAATTTATTGATGCAATTTTTTTAAAGAGTTGTAAGAAACTTTAACTTCTAAATTCTTGTTATATAGGAATTTTTGGGAATTGATCCAGAACATGGTCAAGGACAATGCAGTGAGGGCGGTAGTAGCAGAGTTCTGGCTGCCACTGGTAAAATAATCTTTTAGTTGACAAGTTAGAAGAAATTTTTTATTTCAAACATTCAAAACTTCTTAACTCTTACTTTTATTATTTCAGAATGTCTTTGCTAACAATGTATTGTTCAAGTCATCTAGTGCAGGAGACTCCTACGAGGTTGACGGATGCCCGTATGAGATTTCTGACTACAATGTCAGCAACAAGGGGACATCCAGCTGGTAAATCCTTGTTTTTCTATATTTTGTTTTGTGTTAATTATGAGTTGATAATATGTACTTTAATCTTGGGATGCATCACATAGTGTATTGTTTTTTTTGTGGTAGGAGATGCACCGTCTGGTACACCGCCAAATGCAGATCATAGTACATCTATTGGTAATAATTCACCATCATTTCCTGGAGCTACTCGTGTTTCTAGCATGGGATCTATGGACACTTCGTTGTTGATTTACCATAATGAATTAATGCCTTTAAAATGTCCTAAGCTTCCAGGTACTTTAAATAATTATTTTTTATATTGTAATAAGGATTTTCTTGCAAGATGTAAACATGATAGGAAGTGGTGAATGCAAGGGCTTTTGATGTGGCGTGATGCCTCATGACCTTTAGTGTGTCGTATTGTGCAAGTTGTTTAATTATTCTGGGATTCCTTTTTATTAGGGGTTTGGTAGGATCATTTGAATTATTAATGACCTTTTGTCTATACCAGTAATTCTCTAGTTTAGTAATTTGGTACATTGCAATTTCATGCTTTGAGTAGAAGATACTAACTAATTTTTCTACAAAGAACCAAAAGTGGGAGTCTTCTTTCATATGATTCATTTTAATAGTTTTTACTATTAATTATCCCATGAAATTTTTTGCAGGAAATGATACATTTCATAGGAGGCTTTATGACCTCACGCTGCGAAGATTCGGGCCCACCATACGTACTACGTTGATGTACATCATAACTGAACTAATTTTATCCCACTATTTTTTTTCATATCATTAATTGGTGCAACATTTTTCCTTTCATTTGAGTCTTTTCTTATACTAGCTATATCTAACAATTTTGTGTTTTTTCTTAAAAGGTGGAACTACCAATCTGAAAAATTAAAAGATGAGCTCATCAAAGATACAAAGCATGAGTTTGGTAGTAATATTTTTTATCGTAAGAAATTTTTACAAAAAGCTGCCAAACATCTTAAGGTTGTGAGGGACACATATAGAAAGAGCCTCGTCCACAACCCGAAGTACGAGCATCCTCCCTTTGTTTCAGTGAGGGACTGGAATGAGTTCATTTTTGATGCAAAGGAGAAAGGGCAACGTTTGCCAAAAGAAAGTGCACCAGCAAATCCAAAAAGGTATGCAATAGTATTAACTACTAGTACATTAATGAGAAAATTTAGGGTTCAACTTCAGTATCAACAATTTCAACTAGCTCAATTTAATCTATCTATTGATGAAAGGTATGTAAGTCATATGCTGACACAATTGCTTATAAATCTCAATCTCAATCTGGGCATAAATCCTACATAAGATATATTGACAAAATGAAGCCCTTTATTCATAGTTAGTGACAAATTTTAGAGCCTATGTCTCCTATGGGTTCTTTTCTCAAATTTTATCTTCGTTGAACTCAAACTCTAATTCAACTAAGAAATTCCTACTCAAAGTTGTGACAATCGAATCTTGTGATATGATGTACCATGTTAGATTTTGAGTCATAAAAATAGGCAATGTCTTGACCACTATACTTGTTGACTTTCCCTTTCTTTTACAATAATTGCTCGCTATCTTGAGTTTCCTATCCCCTATTTTCTTTTGGGTCATGTGTGCATCAAATCTGCACTTAATCTGCATGTAAATCCTGATGAAATTCATCATTGAAGATATCAAATCCCATATTCTATAGTATTTTATTAACTATGATAATAGTATATAATGTTGTCATTAGTGATTTTTATTTTATACTGCCATCAATTCCATTTTGTGCTTTGTTGCATATCAAAAAAGAAGTGCATATACACTATACATCAGATTTAAGTGTGAAGCATCACAAAATCTAATCTCTATCTTCAGATAACAATGTAGTCTGAGAATCCTAAAGAATTTAAAGCTGAGCATTTCCACCACATCTAAAATGCATTCTTCTTTTTTAGTATTTTCCATTGCTACTAAAGCTTTGATCACATGGATTATGTGTCCATACCCAACCAATAGATTATCCTTTTTAGGGAATCCCTGCTTTTTCTTCTGTGGAAACTGTAAAGATGGAAACTCATTAAGAGATTTTTCCTGATATCACCCTGCTTCCAATCTTTCTCTTCCGTTCCTTAGCTCTTTGCAAGCTCACAAAAGGCGTATCAGCTTTGGTAACATGTTAATTATTTGTGTGTAGACTAATTCAAACACATATATCAATGAAGTAAAGAGACAAAGTACCAAGCCTAACACATCTACCTTGGGGGAGCACTCTTAAAATACAACATAATGTACAACAAAATTCACAGTGTGTACAAATGACTTTTCATGTGATTTGAACCTTCACCTGCACCTCTTGTTCCTTCACATTCTCATCCTTTTGAATTCAATATTTCTCGCTATGCTGTTTTGTCAAAATCCCTAAAATAGGAGTTATTTCTCCAACATGCTACCACACATAATCCTCAATTTTGGTATTTAAATTTTGTTATTGTAAATATGAAAGGTATGTAATTCATATACTGACACAATTGCTTATAAATCTCAATCTCAATCTGGGCATAAATCCTACATAAGATATATTGACAAATGAAGCTTCTAATATATTCTCTCTGTGACCAAAGGCACTCACCCTTATAAAACCTTCACCTACGGGTCCAAACCCTCTTTTTGGAGTTGTAAGTATATGTGCTTTCTCAAGGATCTCAGTAAAAATATCCCATGAATTTTGACCAAGAAATCGAACCCATACATATGGCGCATTTTTTCCTCCAAAGACATCAAACCCAAGCGAAGTAAATGTTTCCACAATGATTCTAGTATTATCTTTCTATCATCTAACATATGTCAAACTTTTCATAGGTTGCGGGACACATCAAAGGCAACAAAGGCGAGGCTGGAAAAGGTTGGGCAGCACAAACTTGGCTCTGGGGATATTCGAAAATCAAAGCACACGTTGTAAGTAGCAATAAATGAATTGCAAAGAAAAATTATTTATAAAATGCAGATAATTTTGTTAATTAATAAAAAATGCAAGGCATTGATTTTAATCTGGAGGCCACGAAAGAACACAAAAAAATTGCCTTCAAGAAAGACTATGCACCGGTGGCTGAATACCTACGGCAAGCTTCCATTGCCCCAACCAAACAGTCTCCTGCATCATGTGCACAGGTAAATATGCCAAAAAATATATTAGAAATTGAATACTTGAGCAACAATTTATTTGATAATAATGTGCATGACATTGCAATGCAGCCTGTTAATCCTGACACAGATCATACGTAGCATCATGAAGCCCCTGATCTGCATCGTACCATCGATGGAGGTGCTCATTTGTTATTTAAAACTAATTATGTAATTATTAATACAATTTAACATCTTTAATTGAACTTGGTGTAACCTTTTTGTGTTGAGGATATAGAATCATGTCGTGCTGAACGAGTGCCAAAGGATGTTCAGACTGATCAGTAAGTAGATCATGTGGCACATTCAGGTAAAGAAAATCTATGTTTTGTTCTTTTAAATTAATTTTTTGATTTATAGTTCTTTTACTTAAATAAAAACTCATAATTCACTAATATAAAATGGTGGGAATTTAACCTCATGAAGTACTTGTTATTGCAGCGGACCCCCCTTTGGTGCAATGGCCTCATGGTGTTCTTGAACGGATGAGGAGGAGACATGTGTTAGAACCAGTAGAGGAGGGGGATCCTAATGAGGACATTGATATTCCTCTTTGAAATTTTATGAAAAAAAGAAATGGAAAGAAAGCAAAAAAGAGATGACTATTCATGAATGACTTACTCTTAAATATTGTATTAATGAATTATTCATGAATGACTTACTCTTGAATGTTGCGTGTTAATGAATTATTCGTGAATGTTGTGTGTTTATGAATTTTATGTGTTAATGAATGTTATAATGTGATTATAATGATTGAATGTTCTATTTCAAAAATGGATGAATTGAATGTTATTAAATGTTAATGGGGAATTTAGAGTGATGTTAGGGGGGGGGGGGGGGAGGGGCCAAATGAGCTTCCACCTTAACTATTCTCAAAACCAAGTGAAGCTCAAACTTTAAAGATAAGCTTATAGTTAATAGTGACAACCAATTAGCAAGTCGAAATGAAGTTCTTCGTTATAGGTGCCTTTTTAGTTTTTAAAGCACGATATCATGTTTTAATATTGTATAGTTTTTTTTCTCTTAAGTTAAAGTATTCTTTTACTATAACAACATAATTTATGACCATTTTAGTAACTATTCTAACATCTCTTTATGAAAAATATTGTTTCTCAGATGTTGAGCATGGTTGCAGTTGTGCAATTGGCATTTCAGAGTATTGGTGTAGTTTATGGGGACATAGGAACATCACCACTTTATGTGTATGCGAGTACTTTTCCTGATGGCGTCAAACATCTTGATGACATTCTTGGGGCTTTGTCTTTGATCATATATTCTCTCACTCTTTTTCCCCTCATCAAATACATCTTCATTGTATTGTGGGCCAATGATAATGGAGATGGTAAGATTATAACAGCTCTAGTTTCACTTTGTTTTTAGGTCAAAGTTTGATCTTTTTGATGTGAAAACATGTGTTCTAAGTTTAAAGGGATGGTTTCTTTTGCAGGTGGAATTTTTTCTCTTTATTCTTTGATTTGCCGCCATGCAAATGTCAGCAGGATACCCAATCACCAAGAAGAAGATAGGAAACTCTCCTCATATACACTTGAAGTTGCAGGTAGACAACCCAATAGAGCCATTAGGATAAAGGAAGCTCTTGAACAAAGTAACTTTTCCAAGAGATGTTTCTTAATACTAGCCCTTGTGGGGACTTGTATGGTTATAGGAGATGGCGTCCTCACCCCTTGCATCTCTGGTACATATTATTGTTTTTACAATATGTAATGCTTTTTGTTGTTATTTTTCAATATATTGTATGCTTGTTATATCAATGTTTCAATAGTGTGATCTATTATCATATTTTAGAAATCAAATGATCTCAAAGTCTACTCAATTCATAATAAATCCCTTAGATTGTACAAAATTGGTTAACTTTTCCTTTTCATTTGTTCAAGTAGTTTCACTAATACTTAATTTGTTGATATATTTTAGTTCTTTCAACAGTGGAGGGAATCAAAAGGGTGGACAAGTCACTCAACCAAGGTGATTTTTTGGCATTTTCTCACATTATAATATTTGAGATGGGTAGGAAGGTTATGGTGAGCAGAAAATATGAACACGAAATTAGATTGATAAACTAATGACATTTCATTCTTTGTCCTATTCCTCAATTTCATGCTTGGGTTTTATAACCCCAATTGATCTTCCTTAAAACATTATTCCATTTCTTTTATGAATTCTAAAGTCAGGAATCTCTGAAATTGTAATGACTTTGCAAGGTATCCCAACAAATCTCAAATTCACATTCTTTTTTTTCTATCTTAAAGTCTTGCCTGTAGGAAATTGTGATCTTGTGATGAATACACATGTTAACCTGCAAATTTATCTGACTTTCTCTTTGGACCTGCTTTTGGTGTAATCTTAGAACCCATATTATTGTACTCGAATTTGGAAGGCGTGCTGGAGATGGCATAGCTGTGAAATGCCTATGTTTGGAAAGTTGTTTGGTTTTTATCTTGATTGATGAATAGTTTGATGTCATTATGTGGATAATGGCTTCGGTTATGGGCATCTTATCTTTCCAAAAGCTTTCATACCTAATGACCTGAGAACATCCTGAAATTTTGACGTGTTATATCTGATTTGGAGGAGGAAGAAGTACAAATGATTCAAAAGGTTGTCTAGAATGAGAGAGTAGTGTGCTTCCATAGTTTTCATCTATCTTATTTTTGTATATTGGAATGACTTGAATATTTTTAAATGCAAGAAGAACTGTGCCAAAAAGAACATAAAAATTGGGATGAATTTTGAAGATTGTTGGAGGATCATAAAGCAACTGTCCTTCTTACAGCAAAGACACACTTCATTTGAAGCGGACTCTTTGCTTTATGATCCTCTAGTTCTTTGATCAAGCAAAGAACTGGAGGATCATAAAGCAAAGAGCATGCTTCAAATACATCTAGTTCACCACCCAAGGATTTGTTTGAAGATGTTTCAGAAGGGATGAAAAAGCAGGTAAGAAAGTTGCATATATTTTAATGATTTGATTGCAGGATTTAATTGCACTTTCACAATCAGGCTTGCAATCATTATTACTCAAGGCAATGTATGTTTGATTCCTTTGATGTAACCATTTTTTGAATATGTATCTTTGGCAGTACCAGGAGGACAAATCAAACATAAAATATGCTATGGAGTCAGGAAAGGTGTGCCTTTTGTGCTTTAAGATTTTCCATTGGATGTAAAATATATTGTAATCTTTTTGATGTAATTATTGCAGCTCGTAGTAACATTAGCATGGACTCTTGACAAGTTCAAAGCCTCCATTGGGGAACTATATGATTTGTCTGCTGCATCTGAAACAAATCTTAAGGTTTGTTCTAGTTACATTTCTAGATTTTTTATCTCAGTTACAGAAGACTTCACAATAAAAGTATTTGGTATTTGCCTTTGAACAATGTTGTCACATATTGTTATGTTCCTAGTAACTACTATTTATACAAACAAGGATCTTATCCTTATGTTCCATATGACCCTGGTTCCTAACTGATTCGATCATTGCATCAGCTATATTATGTTTTGACTCATTTGCACTGGTAAGTAGTTGCTGGAAGTGAATTTCTATCACAAATGCATTAGTCTATTCTCATTAGTGGATAATGGATTTTTATTAGGTTAAACTGAAACAATTGCAAATGTTGAAAGTAATGCAAGTTGTTTTGGGATATATGATTTTGTTAGGTCTTACTGAGATCCTGTGTATTGCTTGCATCTTGTGTTTGAAGAAGTGATTGAACAAGTAAAGGAAAAGGAAGAGAAAGAAGCAAAAAGGAGGGAAAGGCTAGCAAATGATTTCACGACTTTGCTTTATTCTCTGAAGGTTTACATTATTTATTTTGGAAAAAATCCTTCTAATGCAGTCTCTTTTTCCTCTACTACTTTTACACCTGGAGTAAAATTTCACAGAGTTTTGTACATTAAAAATCCTAAATATTAATGAATTTCTATTCTTATCATAAACGAATTTCTATCTATGTAACAATAAATTAGTTATATATTGTTTTTCCATTTCAGGAAATTGTTGCTTCCTCAGAATGGGAGGATTGCATACCTTTTCTCAAAGATGCGGAAGCATATAGGTAAAAGAGCCACTATCAGGAATTAATCTTATTGTGAGTAATTAAAGGTAGTTATCATGTACCTTACACTAGTAGTAGCTATTAATATATTGGATATGAATATTTAGGGCAATTAGTGATGAAAGCTTCTGTCGGGAGATATTTGATAAGTACATTGCAAATCTTCATGAAAAGGTTAAGGAAAACAAGCACAAACGAGATGAAGAAGAGATACATGACCTGATTATCATTTTCACTTTCATATCTAATTTTTTCAAGATCTAATTGTTGTTTAAATACCTTTTGAAAGCATATTTGGGTGAGTGTTTTACTGAGAATGCGAATTAGACCTCCTTATGAAGATAATTGTATTACTAACAAGTTATTTTAACTACTTTTACAAACTAGCTATTAGAAGTTAAATTGTTGCAAACTAACCTTTATCAAGATCTGATATGACCTAGATGAGATGAGTTAGGGTTAGTAGACTAATCAACATGAAAGGTCATTCCATGTTGAACTAGAAAAAAATAATTTTAAAATTTAATATGAGAGGCACCCACCAAATAAGATTTGGATGTTGTCTACAAGCACAACTCTTAACTATGAAATTGTTATAATATAGTGTGTTAAGATTTGGATGCCTTAGTTCAATTTCCTCTTGGTAGAGTTTCAAACATTAGCTCAATGCAATCCTTTTGGTTTAAAATTTGACAAAAAAAGTTTCTTAAAATTCTTATAAATGAAAAAAAGTTTGTAAAAGAAGCCCTCATATTTCCATACAGTGAACTTTCTTTTTAATTACAAATTAGATTAATTGAAACTGTGAACTTCACTGTACTATGACCATTTCTACCACTTAGGATAGCCCATACATTACGACCAGTCTCTTTCTTGTATTTGCAGCTTAAGTAGTTTGTCGCCAACAATTTTTCTCTTCAGTTTTGCTACTATTAAGTTAATCCATACAACTAATTTCTTTTTATCCGAGCTTCTCTTCAAGGCTCTCATACATGAGGAAATGGGGCAAAATTAGTGCCTTGGCTGTATTGATGTTTTCACATATTATTCACCAGACCTGATTAGAACTAACCTATGAGAACTTTTTGCCGTAGCAACTTTAGTAAGCACATTATTTGTGGAGTAGATACAAGGTTCTGTCTCCAGCATTGAATGCCTCGTAGATGGAGAAGAAGTCTAGTGCCAAGGTTTGTACATTCCATAAAGATTTTTGCTGTCTTGATCACATGGCACCATCATTTTTTTGTTTGAGGTATAATACAAAATGGTGACGTACAAAATGTAAGGTTGCTCAATCAAATTATATTAAGTTCCTCATTTGTAGGAATAATTTAAACAGTTAATACTACAATATATTGCATTATTATTGATCAATTTCGGAGGATGATGAAAGATTTTTAGGATAAGCAATCTATGGTTTAGAACATTTTGTTGTGCCGTCATAAAAAAATCAACTCTTCAATGGGCAAGTGAACTGCAACAGTTGTCATCCTGACTATAATGATTACAAATATATGTATACATTGTGGTTAACTTCAACAAAAGTCATTCTATTGGCACAAGATTCATATACATCGGCCATTTGTGAAGCAAATATTAGCCCAAAACAGTTGGAACATAGTCATCAATGTTAAAGCCAAAAGAAATACAATAGTTGTCAACAAAACTCTTGACATTCTCTATGTATATCCTCAATAAATGTGCTATCATCAAATTCACTTAATGATGATGTCAGCCATTCCAATATGCATGTAGCTTTAATGCTAAATGAAGATAATTCTAATGTAACAATCAATCATTCTAGCAATTCTTTTGGCCACAACTTCTTCCAGGCTAAAATCTCTTCCTCTTTAATTAACTTTTGAATGCCTCCGTAAAATCCTTCAACCTCACCTCTTGCTTCATGATGATGTTTCCTATTGATTGGAGCACGTCTCCATCGAGAACCAGAGGTATATTAATGAAGAGATATTGAATCTTATTAATATAACAACTAACTTGATAACATTAATATACATTATGGATGAAGAGATATTGAATCCTATTATGGACCTTATCCTTGGTGGCTATGAAACGACATCTAACTTGATAGCATTAATTTTGAAGTTTCTAACTGAATGCCCTAAGGTATTGGAGCATTATTAAAGAAAACATCAAGGGATAATATTTGAATTGTGGATATTTGTAAATTATGTTGGTTTTAGACAGTTATAGTTATAGTTATATATGCGCTCTTATGATGATGTGATTGGGACTGTAAGTTTTTTTGTCACGTTTATTTGTTTGAAAAATAGATGAAATTATTGGCTTTCATTCTTGATAAATAATTATTTCCTAATTTTATTCTTCCCTTTAGGAACCAAAATTTAGACGTGCTATACCAATTATTGCAAAGCCTTTGCTCTCATAGGAGCCTTCTAAACTCCACAAAATTTGAGTTGTAAAGCATAATTTCTCGGTGAAAATAGGATATCGTGCACATTTCTTCCTCCTTCCCATTGTTTTGTATAAAATAAATCATTTGACGAATGAAACAATGGTGTGGAGGAAGAAATGTGCATGATACCTTGACTCTCATGCATCAAGCAATTATGCTTTATAATCAAGTTTTGTGTAGTTTTGAAAGCTCCTATGAGAGCAAAGCTTTAAAAAAATGGGACAACACGTCTCAATTGTGACATATGTTGGTCTCAATTGCGACCAAGCTTCATCGCAATTGAGACACCAAACTAGCACCATTTACGTCACGAGCATGGCTCCGGCGTCGAAAGCTAAGGGTTTTTCGTTAGAATTCCAACTCAAAATTGGGCAAGTTTACGTTGAAATTGGGAAAATAATAGTTTAGGCTGGATAGAGAAATGGACGAAATTTGTGTTGGTAAATCGACGTTTATGTAGTCAAAATTTTGACGCCCAATGAATGTGGCGAAAAACTGACCAAATTTGTTCGACGATGACTTTGGTGGCTTTAGCGACCAACTTGTGTTGAAATTGAGACCTTTTCACGTCGCAAATTAGGCCTAAATTTACTAGTGCATACATAAATTGTTGTAACTCAATAAATGTAGAGTGTGTATTACTTTAGCAGATCTTAAGATGTTATCAATAATTACTTGCAAGCATAAAAAAAATAACATGAACAAATAAGACACTAGGATTTAACGTGGAAACCCAATTTGGGAAAAACCACCAAATGTAACTAGTTACTATTTTTCACTCTTCTAAAGTGGGCCCTGTTAGGAGCCAACTCTATTAAAGGTTACAAAAGACACTATTAGGTGTGACCCTACTAAAGGATTTAATCACCCTATTAGGAGTGGCCTTGTAAGAGGTCTTGAAACAATTCAATGGAATTGTTGCCTTGTTAAAGGATTTACAAATGGCTATTAAACCAACTCTGTTAAGAGATTTTAGAACATTACTACAATGGTTAGAGAGTAACAATGAAATGATCTAATTGTGATGCAACTAAATTGTTGATTACAGATCTCTATTCTAGTTCATACTTGATCCTTCCTGATTGGTTAACATTGTTCTGCTCCATAAGGATGCATGCTTATCCTTCAAGTTTGCTTCCTCTCTTCTTATCTCTTTCAATCAACTTGCATATCACACTTTTTGAAATCACAACTTGACCTTTTTACTTATACCTTCCAGATTGTCAAGTTTGCTAGAATACAAATTAGAATAACTAATATTCATTACCTCAATTAGATAATAGGTAAAATAATTAAGCTATACATGCCAAAATAATAAAATCCTTTGGTAGCTGACCCAGCTCGATAGAAACTAATTCTAAAGAAATTTCCTATGTTAACCAATAGAAGCTTGGTTAACATTGCAAACTTACAAAATTCCTTTGATAATCAAGTGAACTTGGTTAATACTAACTTTGTTCAACTTTTCCTTTGTTAACTAATTGAGATCGATTAACACTCTTTTTTGCATAATTTCCTTTGACACCTAAGTGAAATTAGTAGATGTTGCCTTCTGTATAGAGTAAACTCAAGAATGCTCAACAAACTAGGAAAATTGTCTTCATTGGCCAAGTGAGCTCAACATGCACTGACTATCAACTGATATGACATTTGTTTAACATCAAGGATAACACACAATTAATCAATTGTATCTGAAAAGAAGTAGCAAGTAAAATCTTTGAAATATTGAAAAGAAATATAGCATAACTACCTACTCTTAGGTATCCTTAATTTAGTCATCTACTTGTGGTAGAGTGTGCTACTAATAAGCTAGCCATTGGAGCAATGTCAATTCAAGAGGGACAAGCCAACAAAAAATACTCCACCTATGGTTTAGAGTTATATGCAATGGTAAAAGTACTCAAAAATTGGAGATATTATCTCCTACCAAGGGAATTTATAGTCTACATAGATAATCATGCCCTTAGCTTCTTGAATGTACAAGAAAAGTTGAACCAAAGATACCTAAAATGGGTAGAATATTTGCAAGAATATACCTTTGTCATAAAATATAAGAAAGGTGTTAGATACAAAGTTACAAATTCTCTAAGTAGGAGAGTGGTACCAATTTAGGTAAGACAATTACAAAGTGTGGGAATGACTAACCTTAAAGATCTCTACAAGGAAGACAAAGATTTATAAGATGTCTATGAAGCTTTTGAGAAGTTTAAACAAGGTTTTAGGGTGGATTTCATTGATTATATGTTGTAGGAAGGACTATTATTCAAGGGAAACTTTTTGTGTATCCCCTTGTTGATTAAAATTTTTTCCCTCTTTCTAACTTGTCTTCACCTTGAATCTAGATGCCCAAAATGTGAGGGAAAAAAAGGATGTTTACCAACAAATGGGTTAGTGTACATATTCTATCACTGCCCTCTAAATTAATTAGGCACACCTCCCTATGATTTGCAATGATATGAAATGAATATGTTTTTATGAGATGAGAAGTCTTGACATTATAAGCTCTTAACCTAAGAGAATTATAGGATAACCAAATTATTTGTAGGCACAAACAATTTAGGAAAAATAGATTTGGACAACCTATCACACCCAATGGAATGACTATAATAGACTATCTTAACATTCCTAACCCTTAACTTCTATTCCAAATGTAGTCTTAATCATCTAAATGTGAAGAGGAATGAAAGAAGAAATGCATATGAGGGAAAATGGAATTGCATTCACTATCATTCTTGAATGAAATGGAAACCAACTAATAACTAATAGATTCATCTACATTTATCTTTCAATGAAACTATCTAACATGATATGAAATAAACAAGAGAGGAAGTAGAATCATATATGAGGAAAATAAATGGATTCACTTCTAATACAAATATCAAATGAAATGTAATCCACTTAATTATCACAGGATCACATATAATTGTCCTAGAACTCTTAATGTAGAACTAATCTATGAATGGGCAACAAAACAAGAAAAGAAAATACTAAAAATGGAATTTCAAACCAATTCACCATCAAGTTTTCTAGCCTTTTCATTATCAAATGAGGTTTCATTTATACTTTTTTGTTATCCTCTTCTAATTTCAGCAAAGCAACAATCATTTAATAGAAAAGAATAAAATATAAAATTATCATGATATGAGCACTTTATATCTCTTCTACTGATGATCCATAATATTCCTAAAAACACCCCATGATCTTTCAACTTCCTATGAGTTCAAAAATCCCACAGAAACCTTTTAATTTTTCATATTTTACTATTTTGCCTCAAATTGCATATTTCATATTCCAATGGTTATTGCAAGTTTAAATTTCCATTGTATATCTTACATGATCTGATGATCATGATGAAACCTTTATTACCTTTATTATGATTGTGCAAAAAATAATCTCGATGATTGAGGGCCCACAGATCCACATGTCAACAAGTCACTTGCCTACATTTTTTAAAGTCTGAGCATCTTCAAAAAGTGAGCAAGAACCCATTGTTGATCTCCCAAGATTAGGAAATCATGTAAGGCTAACACACTTTTGTCATGTTAGAGAACCTAACCAATTTTAGCACACCAATTTGGCACCTATTTTGATAGACTTCTTCTATAGCTTATAAACTAATTTTGGCCCCACAACACATGTCATCAAGTCACTTTCCCACTTTGTCTAAACTTTGAGCATCTCTAAAAAGTAGGAAAGCAATGTTTGTAGATCTCTTTCTAATATGATGGTTAAGGCAATCAACTTTCATTTAATATTTAAATGGGACTCAATCTATGAGGTTAGAATTTGGACTTTTCAACTAGCCAATAGCAAGCTTTCTTTTGTTCAATTGACTTTTAAACTTTTGTCTTTGACACCTTGTTCTTTCACCATTTCTACATTTTTTAACATTCATTTTATATTGGATCTAACTAATTTCACCTCTGACCTTTTTCACGATTCATATATCAATCTTTGATCTTAGTCTTCAATGTTATCCACTACTATTTGCTCCAAATATGTCTATAGTTATTTCATTTTACCTTCATCAATACCTTTAATGGAACATTTGATCATAGAGCTAGGGTTTCTCAAAGATTTTAGGAATTCTTTCATGAAGAACTACTTCATAGCATGAATCTTTCTCTTCAACATCATTAGGAACAAGAAAATATGAATCAATAGAATATCTAGACCTTTTTCTTATTAGGAAAATGCATAACAAAACCCTCCCACAACCTAATCACCTAGCCAAGAAATAATGTATTTCTCATATGATTTCTCACATTAGGTTAAGTCAAAGGGATATGAGAAGAAAGACCATTCTAAGGTAAATCTAGACTTAGACTCAAGAATTTAACTTTTGACATGACTCAAAAACCCTAAAGCAAGGATAAAGACTAAAACTTGGGCAATAGCTAGCTCTGTCTAGGGATTTAAGCATCATACTGCTTAAAAGAATTCTAGCAATATCTGGTTCCACACAAAAGGTAACAACTTGGACACAAAAAGAACAAGCTAAACTAAGAAAGAAACAAGGAAATACTTAAGGAAAACAAGCAACTAAACTAAGCAAAAAGAATGAAAAGGAAAACCTACTTAGCTATCTACTACACAGAGGTTACTTGTTTTTCAATTTTTCATTTGATAAAACTTCAAATCTTGCCCATTATAAGAACATGGTAGGGTTTCTCTAGTTGAATATTCCAATTTGAAAGAATATTTTGATTTTCTTGTATGATCTGAAAAGGTCCTTTCCACAAAGACTGAAACTTGGAATGCATGCCTCTTGACTCATGTCTCTTATCCCATAACAACACCTAGTCACCTTCCATAAATTTTCTAGGCCTTTCTCTTTTATTAAATAGTTTCTTTATCCTTCCTTGATGTTTAGTGATCTTTTCAACCACCTCTTCTTTCTCTTCTTGAGTTTTAGTAAGATACAAGATCCCCTTCTCTAACCCATCTTGGAAGACATCATCTTCAATTACAATTTTCAATTTACAAGTAGCTAGTTCTAATGGTAGTGGCAAATTAGTGTCTACTCCATAGACTAATTCAAATGGTGAAATACCTATAGCTCTTTTAGGTGTAGTCCTATCATCCCATAAAGGATCATGAATCTTCTTGTGACAACATTTCTAATTATTTGAGACCAATTTCTTCAAAATATTAATCATGTTCTTATTACTAGACTTAGCCGATCCATTTCCTTGAGGGAAATAATTAGAGGAATGTCCAACTTGAATACCATTATCATAGAAAAACTCAATGATTTCTTAGGAGGAAAAATAAGATGCATTATCCATTACTAATTTCATAAGAACTCCAAACCTTACTAGAATATGTTCTTTTATAAATTCACATACCACCTGTAAGGAAGTTTTCTTCACTGGCTTTTCTACCCATTTGCTGAAATAATTTGTGGCTACAAGTATGTATGAATGTCCTTGACTAGAGTGAGGATTAATTGGGCCTATAAAATTTAAACCCCACTGATGGAAAGGATCTTCAATTACTAAAGGCCTAAGAGGTAAGGTAGCAAGCTGAGGTTTACCTATAAACATATTGCATTTTTCACAATTAGCCACCCACTTATATGCATCTTTAAATATACTAGGCCAATAATAACATTGTCTCAAGATTTTGAATGCAGTGACAGTGCTATGAAAATTTCCTCCACGTGCTTCATCATGAAAAGATCTTAACAATTTCACTTGATGTTTCTTATCCACACATCTCATAAATGTTCCATCAATAGTTCTCTTATACAACAGATCACCATGAATTACATATTTCAAGGCTTTGATTTTTAGATCTCTCCTTTGCTTAGTAGTCAATCCAGCAGGATATTCACCATATGTTAGAAATAAGTAATGTTTGAGAACCAAGGATCCTAAAGACTTGCCATAAGACCCTTTGGAGTATCTTCTTCTTTGCTTTGTTGATTTTCTACTAAGGCTTTACAGAGTGCATTTCCTCTTACAAGCTTGCTTGGTTTTATTTCTATATCATATGTAGGATTTGAGCAAAAGCGCACAACAAATCCACGAAGCCCAAGAAAACTTGCATGCAAAAAACCTGTCACGGAGCAGAAAAAGAAGAGAAGAGGTAAGGGCTTGATCTGAAAAACTCAGACGAAGAAAATATTATTCAACGGATCTTAATAATTAAAAAAACAAAGAGATCAATCCTTATAAAGGAGATCGAAACCCAAAAAGGGTAACCTAAAGCCTAAAAAAGCTAGATTGCACAATATAATTAATAAAATATTAATTATATGCACCTACAAGATAGCTTAAGCAAAACAGAGTAATAGGAAACTTAATTAATTAAATCAAAGTGATTTAATTAATAAGTGCAAACAAATAATTACTCTAACACCCCCCTTAAGCGAAGCTTGAGAGGTAAGCTAACCTAGCACAGCTATGAAAGTAGGAAAATTGGGTCCCAGCAACAAGGCCTAATCAGGTATCGAATCACAACAAAATCTCTATAAAGAGGAGAAATAGAGAAAACCACATGGGAAAAACCCTACTCCAAAAAGAGATATCAAAGAATGTTCCATAAGAAGGAACAAAGAGAGATCAGAAGAGAATCACTAAAGCATGAAAAGCCGCAAAACTCTGTCGAAAATGTTGATCTGTAGAACTTCCTTGGAAATAGAAGGAATGAACCGAGTGTGTCTATATGGTAGATGATCCATCTCACCGAAATGCATATGTGGCTAGCCACTGCAATCACCTAGTATGTAGGATCAGGTACTAAATACATAGCTCACACCAATGAACCATCAAACCAAGGGAGAATAGAACAACAATATAACCCCCCTTAATGCAGACGGAGTGAGGTGACAAGCAACTGAAAAGATGGTCCAAAAATCTCCTACAACACAAGAAACAAACACATCGAGAGTGAGGTACAGACACCAATAAAGGCACATGTCATCAACACTGCATGAGGCAAAAGAGAAAGAGGGCCTATAAGTGGCAAACAACTATCCCCCCCATGGCACTTTATAAAATAGTGTGAGTACAACAAACCACAATGATGAAAAGGATCCTGAAATGCAAGAGTGGCACTTTATCTCAGTGCGTTCCATAAAGATGCTTTCAATGAATATCAACAATGATAAAAAAAAACATAAGGCTAAAACAATAGAAGGTAGAGCCCAAAACAAAGTATTTGAAGCAACAAAATTGATCCCCGAACTTAAAACAGCCAGGATATCCACTAGCATGCAAAAATGAAGAAGGCTAAATAAAATGTTATTGGAGTAGAATCTAGAACAAAAACTAGCATCACTAAAAAGAGCATAGAAAGAGCTTTCCAGCAATATAAAGAAGTCCAAAATTGGAGATCGGATGCTCAAGATACGTCTCTTGGAGTGCAAAATAGAACATCTGGCTTTGACTACCAAAACAGGCAACCAAACTACATCAAAACCCAAAAAAACCTATACCATCATCTCTATCTTGGAACCAACTTTTTGGCACATTTTTCAGATCAAAAAAATACGTCTATATGCTCAAGTTACGGAGAAAAAACCAATAGGGCCTCTAGAAATGCAAGAAAATTTATTTTTTTTTAATAAAAAAAATTTAAAAATTCATAAAAATGAGCCACTGTGATGAGCGGCAGCTAAGCGGCATAGGGGCAGAGCTTTCGGTGGCCACGGTGGTGGGCAGGAGGTACCACTGGTGGCGAGGCCACTGAGCGGTGGTGGTCACCGGAGCCGCTGCAATTAGCAGACTGTCAGCAGTTTTACCGCAGGTAGTTACTACTAACTGCTAGCGGTCGCAGTGATTGCAGGTAGTTTTTTAAACTGCTATGGCAGAAAAAGCAGCTTTTTATTTTTTTTTGCAATTTTTTAATATTTTCTGCCTCAAACTACATGCCAAGGATCGTACGAGCCTACTTGACAAAAAAAAAATTGCCTCCCAAATCAATGTTGTCCAAAATGAACAAATTTTATATCAAAATGGGGGTTTTGATGCCTTCTAAATCCATTTGTGATGTCCATTTGGCTTCAAATTGATTTGAAAATTAGTGACCCCCCTATTTTCTTAGAAAAAGCTTGAAAAAACACCAGGTCTGATTTGCCAAACCCTTGTTCTCCCTTTTTCTTGAAACACCGAACAAGCTACAGTATATCTGGCTCTAATACCATGTAGGATTTGAGCAAAAGTGCACAACAAATTCGTGAAGCCCAAGAAAACTTGCATGTAGAAAACTTGTCATGGAGAAGAAAAAGACAAGAAGACGCAAGAGTTTGATCTAAAAAACTTAGACGAAGAAAATATTATTCAACGGATCTTCATAATGAAAAAAACAAAGAGATCAATCCTTATAAAGGAGATCAAAACCCGAAAAGGGTAACCTAAAGCCTAAAAAAGCTAGGTTGCACAATATAATTAATAAAATATTAATTATATTCACCTACAAGATAGCTTAAGCAAAATAGAGTAATAGGCAACTTAATTAATTAAATCAAAGTGATTTAATTAATAAGTGCAAACAAATAATTACTCTAACATCATATTCTTGAATTTTTGCTATTCAGACTCCTGTATTATTGCAACCAACATCTTGTTGTGTCAAAATACTTTTCACTACAAAATCTAGCACATATATCATTGAATAAGAATGCAACATGTAAAATCTAAAATTCTTGATAGCTCTCACCACTGCATATGCATGTTTTTCCATTTGAGAATATCTCAGTTCTTAATTTTTCAATGGTATACTCATGAAATTTATTAGGGCTTGTATTCTCTCTTTATTTTCTTGCATCAATATAGCTGACATGGTATGTTTTTAGGCATAATAGTAGATAATGAACTCTTTGGTGTAGTCAAGATGAACAAGCATAGGGGCCTTAGCAATGGCATCTTTGATCTCTTCAAAAGCCTTTTTTCCCAACATCACTCCATTTGAAAGTTTTATTTCATTTCATCATGTTAACTATACATTTAACAATCTTAGAGAAATTAGACACAAATATCCTTAAGAAATTCACCTAGCCAAAGAAGGACTTCACTCCATTTTTACTTAATGACAAACTTAATTATTGAATAGCTTTAACTCTGTCTAGATCAATCTTTACTCCTTGGGATACAATATGACCTAGCAACCTACCTTCTGTAACACAAAATACTAATTTCTTTAAGTTCAAAGAGATACCATGCTCTCTTCATCTTTGCAAAACCTTTTCTAAATCTCTGATATGAATTTTCTCTTCTTGGAAAAGGCTATCAAATCATCAAGATATATGACAATAATTCTATCTTTCAAACCTTCAAAAGCCAAATTTATGCCACGCTTAAAAGTTACACCTGCATTGATTAGACCAAATGACATTCTATTGTAGGAAAAAGTACCCCATGGTGTGTTGAATGTATTTTTGAGCTGATTTACATCATTCACTTGAATCTAATTATACCCTAAAAATCCATCTAACATGGACATCATTTTTTATCTTGCAACTGTTTGTAAAAGATGATCCACATTAGGGAAAGCAAAATTATTGTTGAGTGAGTCTTGATTTAGATTTCTGAAATCTACACAATTTCTTATTTCTCCATTCTTTTTCCTCACTAATACAATATTAGCCACCAAAGTGGAATGATGAATAGGGTATATAATCCTGGCTTGTAGAATTTTGTAAATTTCCTTGAAGATTCCCCTTTTAACTATAGGATTATGATTTCTCTACTCCTGCCTGAATGGTGTTGCATCTCATTTAAGAGGAATTTCATGTTTGAACTTCCCACCCATGAAATTCTTTAGGTCTTCTTAACTACAAGAAAAAACATCCTAAAATTCAATAAGTAATTTCTTGATCTCTACCCTCTCTTCTAGTGTGTAACATTTTCCCATGTTTATCATGTTGGGGTTAATTTTTGTCCCTATGTTGAATCCAACATTTTCACCACATGTCTTTCCCTTCTTATCTCTTTCTCTCTTTATTTATGCATCATGCCTATCAAAGAGTCTCTAAAGAGATTAAATGAGATGGAATCTTATTACCTTTGAATTAAAACACATCAGATCATGTCTTCTTTTCATCTCCTGCAATTGAATCAAAACCTTTTACATTAGTGTTTCCTTCAATATATAGACATTCAAAAGGATCTTCCCCTTCAATTAATTTGAGTATTTGTTTATCATCATCAAATACTTTTCATGACTCCTCATTATTAGGGATATTAGGTATAAATAGAACTTCTACTTTATAGGTTTGATTTTTGAAATTAGGGTGTGGTAAGAGCAATGATGTAGAGACTGCCAAAGAATCAACTCTTGAATTGAATTCTTTAAGTACTGATGTAATTGAGAAGGCATCAACACCCTCAATTTCATCCCACGCCTTACTACATTAGTTTCTCAATTTTGAATTCTTCACTACATATTGATTCCTAACTTGTCTTAATACTAACTATTCATCTCCTTGTGCTTTAAGCATCTTGAATCCCTTTTGTTCAACTACCATTATACCAAGAAGGAGAACTTCATATTTTGCAATATTATTAGTGTTTTTGAAATCCAAATTATAACTAAAAAAAGTCATTTCTACATCAGGTGATATCAACACCATACCTACACTTGAACTAGCATTTGTAGCCATCAAATTCTAGGGTCCACAATTGATCACCTTTATTTGGTTCTAATTCTTCTAAGATCTCAGGGGTACCGAGAACAACATATAATTGTCAAACTACATTTTATGATACAAGATTTGAGATCTAGGATCATCTAATTTCAAAATAGTGAATTTTTCTTTCTCTTTTGGTTCTAGCTTCACCTTTTTGTCTCCAACTTGTATAGTGGCACTTGACCAATCTAATTTTATTTCTCCCCCATGTCTTTGAAAAAACTTCTACTCAAGAGCATTCCATAGCTTTTAGGGATATCCTCTACTAGAATGGTAAGTTTCAATCTCTTAGAGGGGTAGGCAACAAGGGAAACTTGAGCATTTTAATCTATCCTAGCAATGGCACTTGTTTGGCATCCATTGAGTAGCATCTACCAAAAGTTTTAGTCAATCGAAGACCTAAAGATTTGGCCACAAAGGCAAGAATTACATTGTCAAAAGATCCTAAATCTATAATGCAATTACTCAATCTATTTCCATTGATGAACAAAGAAATTTAAAAAGGATCTGGCTTTTGATTTAGGTAGGTGGCTAAAATAGTAGATTAATATTCTTAAAATAGTCTAGGAATTACAAAGTCTTCATTATCAAAAGAAGCTCCACTAGTGCTAGCCTTATTATGATATTTAACATTGGCATTAGCATGATTTGTCTCTTTACTATTAAAAGGCTCAACTAATCTTTTCAATTGATCAAGATTAGATTTCAAATAACCCAATGGAGATATCTAAATTCTTGTTTCTTCACAATATTATACTATGTCAAAGGAATTAGTAAACTTACCTTTGTACTCCTTTTGTGAAGATGAAGTTACTATGCCATTGTCTTTATCAACTTTATTTGATGGTGCATTATTCTTGATAGGGACTAAATTTTTTTCTGAGTTTTATTCTTCTGACCTCTCATCATTACTATTAACTGAGCTCCTTCTAGATAGCAAAAAAATCTCCTCCTACTTTTGAATCTGACTCATACTCCAAGAAATAATTTTTAGAGTCTCCATAAGGAGCATGATCATCCTCACTTTTAGGATATTCAATTTTTTTGGTTTTTTTTATCCACCATCTATCTATATCTGATCATATCAACACATGTATCTTCATCATGATCTTCTATTAAGTGAAAAGAACACATATTTTGTCTTTTTGAGAAGGTTCAATTGCTAAACTCTATTGAATAGGTGGTATTTGCAAAGATTTACCTCCATTTGGATTTCTATAACCTTCCTAATGAGGTTGATAAGTAGGTCTACTAACTTGTTTTTTCAATGAAATGAGCTTATTAGATAATTTTTGAAGCATGACTTTTGTATTATTGGAAGTACTAGTTGTATTACTCATGGTTCTAGATTGAAACTCTCTTTTCCACTTACTAGAGGCTATCATGTCATCCTCCATCTCCATAGCTAGTGTTTGAGAAGCTTGCAACTTGGCTATATTTTCTCTTCTAATTTGGTATCCTAGATCAGGTGGCATGGAGATAAAGTAGAAAGTTTTCTTATTATCATTAGTAGGTGCACTTATAGTAGGAATTCTTTTGAGAAGTTTATTGAATTTTGCATTGAGATATCTCATTGAAATTGAGGTTTCTTTCTTTATTTGTGTCAATTTTAATAACAAGGTTTGTGCATCTTCTGTGCTTTTGTATCTTTCTTCAAACCTTTGTTTCATGATGTTCCAATTTGTGGTGCATCCTATAGGTAGGTCTTGAAACCAATCACCAACATTATCCACTAGTAAATCTACATGCATTCTGACTGCCACATCCTCATGATGAGGATATACTACACCACAAGCCTTATGGAAAGCACTCAAATGTTGTTCTACAGAAGTAGAGCCATCTCCATTGAATCTTGGAAAGTTCTTCCTTGATGCTCTTGCAATATCATTATTAGCCCCAAGGGCAAGAGGACCAATAATATTTCCCCATGGTTGTTCCATAACTACTTGTACAATATTTTGATTTGTCTAAAAAGTAATAGAGAGTGGAAGTGTTGCACGAATCAATAGCAAAGCATCAAAGATAGGAGGAATAGAATTTCTAACAGTAGGAGGAGCAGAAGATTGACTTCTTTGTGTTTTATTTGGAGGAAAAAATGTAGAAAATAGAGTATCTTGAAGGATTTTTGTTACATATTCCCTTGCATGTGTTCTTCCTCTTCTGCATAGGTCTTCCAGGATAGGAAAGTTAGCCTTGTTAAGCTTTTCATATATTGGGTCAATCTTTCCTTTCTCCTTGGCACTCCTGGTATATTTGGAATCCAAAGTGTATCAAATTTTTAGATAAATGGTGTTTTTCAAATTATCTTACTAGTCTTCAAATTTTAAATTTTATACACTTCTTCAACAGGTTGAGGCTATAAACTAGTATCAAGTTCTTATGGAAAACACTTGAATATGAAAAGTCCTTTCTTGCAACTCAAATATATATTTAGATGTAACTAATTATGAAGAAAAATTCATCAAAACTTTCATTTGAATTCTCCCCAGTAGTGTCACCAAAAATTGTTGGTTAATAGTTTGTCCCTCTTTCTAACTTAGCTTTATCTTGACTCTAGATGCCCAAAATGTGAGGAAACAAAAGGATGTTTACCAAAAAATGGGTCAGTGTAAGTATTCTATCACTGCACTCTAAATTAATTAGGTATAGCTCCCTATGATTTGCAATGATATGTAATAAATATGTTTCTATGAGATTAGAAGTCTTGACATTAAGATCTTAACCTGAGAGTAGTAAAGGATAACCAAATTGTTTGTAGGCACAAATAATTCAAGAAAAATAGATTTGGACAACCTATCACACCCAATGGAATGACTGTAATAGATTATATTTAGATTCCTAACCCTTAACTTCTATTCTGAATGTAGTCTTAATCATCTAAATGTGAAGAGGAATGAAAGAAGAAATTCACATGAGAGAAAATGAAATTTCTTTCACTATTAGCCTTGAATGATATGAAATCTAGCTAATAACTAATAGATTCATATACATTTATCTTTTATTTCCCAATGAAACTATCTAACATGATATTAAATGAACACGAGAGGAAGCAGAATCATATATGAGGAAAGTAAATGGAATCACTTCTACTACAAATATCAAAATGAAATGGAATCTACCTAATTATCACAAGATCACATATAATTGTCCTTCAACTCTTAATGCAGAACTAATATATGCATGGGCAACAAAACATGACAAGAAAATACTGCAAATGGAATTACAGACCAATTGACCATCAAGTTTTTTGACCTTTTCATTATTAAATGAGGTTTCAATTATAGTTTGTTGTTATCCTCTTCTAATTCAGGAAAAACAACAATCATATAATACAAAAGAATAAAATATAAAATTATCATGATATGAACACTTGATATTTTTTCTATTGACAATCCATAATATTCCTAAGAACACCCCATGACCCTTCATCTTCCTATGATTTCACAAATTCTACACAAACCTATTAATCAACTACATATTTCATATTCCAACAGTTACTACTAGTTTAAATTTCCATTGTTGATCTTACATGATCTGACAATCATGATGAAACCTTTACTACCTCTGTTATGACTATATAGCAAAGACTTTTGATAAATGAGGCCACACATCTATGTGTCAACAAGTTGGTTTCCTACATTGTTTAAAGTATGAGTATCTTCAAAAAGAAAGCAAGTGCCCACCATTAATTTTTCAAGATCAGGTGATCATGTAAGGCTGACACATTTTCATCATGTCAGAGAACTTGACCAATCATAACACATGAATTTGGCATCCATTCTTCCAATCTTCTTTTGTGGCTCACAAACTAAATTTGGCCCCACAGCCACATGTCGTCAAGTCACTTGCCCACTTTGTCTAAACTTTGAGCATCTTGGAAAAGAGGGAAAGTGACATCCATAGATCTCTTTCTGATCTGACAATGAAGGCATCCAAATTTTGTTTAGTATTTAAATGAGACCCAATCTAATAGGTAAGAATTTGGACTTTTCAATTGGCCAATAGCACACTTTTTTTCATTCAATTAACTTTTCAACTTTGATCTACACCACCTTCAACTTGGTCCCTTCACCATTTCTACATTTTTTAACATTCATTCTACATTGGATCTAACTAATTTCACCTCTGACTTATTTTCATGATTTTTATATCAGTCTTTAGTCTCAATCTTCAATGTTCTCCACTATTATTTGCTCCAAATATACCTGTGATTACTTCATTCTACCTACATCAATTCCTTTAATGGAACATTTGATCATAGATTTAAGGTTTCTCAAGGCTTTTAGGAATGCTTTCATGAAGAACTACTTCACAACATGAATCTTTATCTTCAACATCATTAGGAACACAAAAATATGAATCAATAGACTATCCAAACCTTCTTCTCATTAGGAAAATGCATACTAAGACCCTCCCAAAACCTAATCACCTAGCCAAGAAATAATGTATTGCTCGTATGATTTCCTGCATTAGGTTAACTCAAAGGGAGATGAGAAGAAAGACCATTCTAAGGGAAATCTAGACTCAAACTTAAGACTTTAACTTTTGACTTGACTCAAAAACCTAAGGAAAGGACAAAGACTAATAATTGGGCAACATCCCCAAAGCTCTATGAGGGAGAACATAATCAATGAGAAACACCAAGGTAGTTTTGGAGGCCACTTTGGAGTGGACAAGATACTTGAAAAAGTGCATAGGAATTATTATTGACCTAAATTATAGTCATATGTAAGAAAATTTATGGAGCACTATTAGATATGCCAAAGATCCAAGGGACATAGTAGCAACATGAGGTTATGCCAGCCTCTATCCATACTACATAGAACTTTGGAGTTCCTAAGCATAGATTTTGTTTTCGGACTACCTAGGAGACAAAGAGGACATGACAATGTGTTTGTAGTGGTGGATAGGTTTAGCAAGATAACATACTTCATCCCTTGTAGAAAATCCAATGATGCTTCACAAATTGTCAGACTTTTTCTTTAGAGGCATAGTAAAAATCCATGGATTGTCACTTAACATAGTGAGTGATAGGGTTTGTAAGCTTGTGGACCACTTCTAGAGAACCCTTTGGAAAATGTTAAGATCAAACTTATTGGTCTCTTCATCCTATCACCCTCAGTCCGATGGAAAAATTGAGGTAATGAATATGTCTCTAGGTAACCTATTGATGTAGGAGCACCCTGGGTTGCATTGCTATCCTGCATGTTTGTCAAATTTCTTAGTTATTGTTGAGCTGTAATGTCTTGCATTGATGAGTTCTCTATGTTTTTCAAGTTCATAGTTGCTATCAAATTATCCTTTGGTTTCTGAGTTCTCTTTGGTTATCGAGTTTGGAGTGGTTGTCAAGTTCTTTTGGTTTTCGAGTTCCTTTGGTTTTTGTGTTCCTTTGGTTCCCAAGTTTGCTAAGTTACAACATTTTTTTTGGTCCTTCGTGTGTCAAGTTGTTTGTGTTGTGTTTCTAGTTGGAGCTAACCTTTGCATTTAATGTTGTGCTAGGTAATTTTTGAGAGCTAGCTTGTGGCTTTCTTTTGCCTTTAATGTAAGGGTTTTTTTTTGTTTGTATTTGTAACAAGCTGACTTGTGGTGGTGCAAGTATTCAAAGGGGTCTTTAGTAGAGTTTTAAATAGAGGGAAATAGAGTAGGAAGAGCAGAAGCAAGTTGAGAATGAAAATTTTACCATTGTGGATCAAATCTAAATTGTAATGTTTGTCATAACCTAGAAGACCTTACATCTATGTATGCATTTTGTTCCTCTATCTCTTGTATTTATTGTTATCATGTTGTTTTCCACTATGTTTACTCTCATAAGTATTTTGGAATAGTCAGGTGTACCTTTGGCCTTGGTTATCTCATAGTTCCCTATGTTGGGTGGTATCAAAGCTTAAGGCTCACTCTTGTAGAGATTGGATCATGTATAACCCTAAGTGAAATTTTTTGTAGGATTTTAGAGTTGCGGATTTGACCTATAGCTTGCAAAGGGTTACAATCTTGTAGGAACTTGATTTTAAAGATGGTTTGAGGTAGAGGAAATGTTGAAAATGTCATATTAGATACATTGAGACAAATTACAGCAAGATTAGATGTTGTGGAGATATTCTAGAGAAGAGGAGTGCATCTTGATGATGTGAGTGATGATGAAGTAGTAGCAGAAAACCCTAATCTAGAACCTAAAGAATATCAAGATGAGGAAAAATTGTTGAGAGTATTATCTAAAGAAAATTAAAAACCTATTGTAGAATTTATTCTTTATGATGGAAAATTGGACACCAATGTTGTGTTGGATTGGATGTCTAAAATGCAAAAGTTATTTGAGTATGAAAACACTCCTAATAATCAAAAAATGAAGATTTTAGTTACTAGGTTGAAAGGTCATGCATAATTATGGTGGGAGAATTTGCAAATTGATAGACAAAGGAGAGGAAAGGAGAAGATTAGGACTTGGACAAAGATGGTGAACAAGGTAAAGAACAAATTCCTTCCTACTGATTATCAAGTTATCCTGTTGAGAAAGATGCAAAATTTAAGACAAAGAGACATGACTATGAAGGAGTATATTGAGAAATTCTATAGATTGGACATCAGATTTGGACATGTAGATGATGATATTGAGAAAATTGCAAGGTACATAAATGGATTGAGATTTTGGATTCTAGATGAGATAATTTTTGTGAAATTGGAAAGTGTAGAGGAAGCGTATCAATATGCCTTGAAAGATGAGGATCTCTTGACAAAGAAGCATGAACAAAGACAAAGAGGTAGAGGTGGTAGATTCTATAGAGGTAGAGGTAAATCTTTATGGAGAAGGTGGAAGATCTAATAATTATGTGCAAGGTAAGGGAAAATATGAATGGAAGAATGATGATATAATCAAGATCAAGTAGAAAGGTGGTGATTCCTATCAAGATGGTACTAGTTCTTAGTGATGAAGAGGTAATTCTTATTCTAGAGGAAGTTTTCATGGAAGTTATTTTAGATGTGGTAAAGAAGGGCATAGATCATTTGAATGTGGATCCTTTGAAACTAGGCAAGGTAATAGAAATTTTGTGATTCAAGGAGACACTGAGGGTTCACCAAGTGGATCTGAGGCTAGAGAAAATCTGATGGTGAGAAGAACTCTATGTAATAAAGGAAGTGATGAGCAACCTATCCTAAAGAGAAGTCTTTTCAAGACCAAATGTAAGATGGATGGAAAATGTTACAAGGTCATCATTGATAGTGGAAGTTCTAAAAATTTGGCATCAGAAGAATTGGTTACAAAGTTGTAGTTGCAAAGGTTGGAGCATCCTAAACCTTATCATGTTTCATGGATCAAAGATAAGCATAAGATATTGGTAAGTGAACAATGCATTGTGAAGTTTAAGATCAAGCATTATTTCGATGAATTTTTGTGTGATATTATGTCTATAGGTTTATGATATTTTATTAGTTAGACCCTGGAAATATGATAATGCTATACATGATGGAAGATTGAATCAATATACTCTTTTAGGTGAATGAGAAAAAGAAAATATTGTTGCCTTTGATTGAAAGTCCAAATGAGGTTAATTATACTATTGTGAAAATTTGCATGGTTAATAGAAAGAAATTTGAAAAGGAAATTAAGAAGAATCAACTATAATTTTCCATAATTCCTAAAATATTTAGTTGCATCATTAGGAACCAAGTATCATAAAATAGTGGTAACAAAGTACCATTCAATAGCAACCGAGTGAAAACAGAAACTGGCATAATCGACCAAGTACCAAAGGAAATTACTAAATTTTTGAATGAGTATAAATATACCATTATAGAGGATATACCTCATGAATTACTTCCAATTAGAAGTATAAGTCATTTCATGGATTCGATTCCTAGAGCTAGTTTGTTGAATAAAGCACCATATTGATTGACACCTACTAAAAATTAAGAGCTTAATAGACAAGTGCATGAGTTGTTGCAAAAGGGCTTGATTAGAGAAAGTTTGAGTCCATGTGATTTACCTTTTTTGTTAGCACCTAAAAAGAATAGAGAATGGAGAATGTGTACTAATACTAGAGCTATTAATAAGATCATAATGAAATATAGGTTTCCTATGCCAAAGATGGATGATATAATGGATTATTTGACTGGAGCAAAGTATTGTACCAAGATTGATTTGAAGAGTGTCTATCATCAAATTAGAATCAATGAAGGTGATGAATGGGAGACTACTTTCAAGAAAAAAGATGGTTTGTATGAATAGTTGGTAATGCCTTTTGGTTTGGCTAATGCACCTAGTACTTTCATGAGATTGATGAATGAAGTTTTAAAGAGATTCTTGGGTAAGCTTATGATTGTTTATTTGGATGATATTATGATATTTAGTAAGACTAAGGAAGAAAATCTTGATCATTTTAGATAAGAACTATAGAGATTGAAAGAGGAGAAGTTGATGATTAACCTGAAGAAGTGTTTTTTATGCAAGAGGAGATTGTATATTTTGGATTTGTAATTTTATCTGATGGCTTGAAGATGGACCTTGAGAAGGTTAAAGAAATTTTGGAATGGCCTACACCTAATAATGTGGGTGACATAAGATCATTTCATGGTTTGGCTAGTTTTTATAGGAATTTTACAAGGAATTTTAGTTTTTCTTGTAATGTTATGACTGAGACAATGAGAGGAGATAAAAAGGAATTCAAGTGGACACATGAAGCTGATAATAGATTTGAGACTTTGAAACAAAACGTTGTTAAGTTACCTATATTGGATTTTCCTAATTTCACTAAGGTATTTCAAGTTGAATGTGATGCAAGTGGTAGTGAAATAGGAGTTGTATTGAGTCAAGAAGGTAAACCTATTGCTTTCTTTAGTGAGAATTTGAATGATGCTAAAAGGAAGTTTATTTGTATGATCAAGAGTTTTATGCTACTATTCAAGACTTGAAGAAGTGGAGACATTATTTTATTCCTAAGTAGTTTGTGTTGTATAATAATCATAAGGCTTTATAGTACTTGGGAAGTCAAGATAAGTTGAATCTAAGACATGTGAAGTGGGTTGAGTACTTACAGAGTTTTACATTTGTGATTAAGCATAAGAGTGGAGTCACTAAATAATTTGCTAATGCATTGAGTAGAAGAAGTTCTTTATTGACTGAGATGAAGGTTGAAAAATTGGTTTTGATGAAATGAAAGAGTTGTATGATACTTATTCTTATTTTTCTGAGATGTGGAGAGAGTGCAGACCACCTAGTTTGACAAAATGACCAAGTAAGTTTGATGAATATTTTATTCAAGAATTTATGTTGTCTAAGGGTATTCAAGTATGTATTCCTAATAGTTCTATGAGGTTTAATTTGATTAAGGAAAAGTATGGTGGTAGATTGACTAGACATTTTGGAATTGATAAGACACTGAGTTTGTTGAAGAATAAGTATTATTAGCCTCATATGTAAAAGGATGTTTAGAAGTTTGTAAAGAGTTGTGGAGTTTTTTAAGTTGCAAAAGGAGTAAGTCAAAATACTAGTTTGTATACACCTATTTATGTTCCTAAGAAACTTTGGAGTGACATCAGTATGGATTTTGTTCTTGGATTGCCTAATACAGTAAAGGGGCATGATTCTATATTTATTATTGTGGATAGATTCTCTAAGATGGCTCATTTCAAACCTTGTAAGAAAACATTAGATGTTAAGCATATTGTTGATATTGGAAAAAAGTAATTTTAAGTATAAGGAGAATGTTGATAAGTATAGAAGACATCATGTTTTTGAAGCTAGTGATGAGGTGATCACTCATTTGAAGATAGACGAATTTCCTATTGGAATATACAGTAAGTTGAAGATGAAGAAGTTTTGACCTTGTAAGATCTTATGAAAGTTTGACATTGGTAATGCTTTTGAGTTGAGTTACTTGATGACATGGATATATTTCATATATTCAATGTTGCTAATTTGCATAAATATCATGAGTCAGATGATGAAGTTGTTGTATCATATAAGTATCCTAAGAAGAAGATTGAAGAGATTAAATAGATATTTGATCAGAAGGTTAGTAAGAGCACAAGATGGAAATATTACTATAAGTATTTGGTAAAGTGGAAAAATAGACTAGTTGAAGATACGACATATATTTCCCAATCTAAGTTGGATTCAACTCAGGTTGTGACACCTCAATGATTTAGGAGAATCATTTCTTTCAACCCTAGTTGTTTAATGCAGGAGCATCCTGGGTTGCATTTATATCTAACATGTTTTTCGAGTTTTAGAGTTGCTTCCAAGTTAAAATAAATTGCATTTTCAAGTTCTCTATGTTTGTTGAGTTTGCAGTTGCTGTCAAGTTATCATTTGGTTTCTAAGTTCCTTTGGTTGTCAAGTTCATTTGGTTATCGAGGTTTCTTTGGTTGTCAGATTTGGAGTGATTTTCAAGTTCTATTTGGTTGTCAAGTTCAGAGTGGTTTTCAAGTTCCTTTGGTTGTCGAATTCTTTTGGTTTTTGAGTTCACCAAGTTGTATCATTTTGTTTGGTCTTTCATGTGTTGAGTTGTCTATGTACAATTTCTAGTTGGAGCTGACATTTACATTTAATTTTGTGTTAGGTTATTATTGAGATCCAATTTTTGGCTTGCTTAGAAATTTAATGTAAGGGTTTTTTTAATTCACAATAGACTAACTTGTGGTTTTTCATTTATTTAAAGGGGTATTTGGAAGAGTTTTAGAGAGAGACAATAGATTAGGAAGAGTAGAAGCAAGTTGGGAAAACAAATTTTATCATTGTGGAATAAACTTGAATAGTAATGTTGGTCGTAGCCCAGAAGGCCTTACAGCTAGGCATGTATTTGATGATTTTATGAATTGATAAAAGAATTGTGTTCCTTTATTTCCTATATTTGTTGTTATTGTGTTGTTTTCTACTATTTTACTCTTGCAAGAGGTTTGGAATAGCTAGGTGTGCCTTTTCCCTTGGTTATCTCATCCCTCCATAGGTCACCTATTAAGGTGCTTAATTGAGTAGCATGGATAGTCATGGGATCACATTATAGGGTAGACAAAATATGCCTACAATGACTCTATCAATAGGAGCACTAGAAAGATCCCATTTGAAATAGTTTATGGGGTTACTCCAAGGAGATGATGGAGTTGAGAGACCTTACCTTGCAAGATAAAAGGAGTGCTCAAGGAGAATCCTTTGTAGGGTAGATGAAGGAACTTCATGACCAAGTTAGGAAGACTTTACAAGACCAAGTAGAGAAATAAAAAACCAAAGAAGATAAGATAAGGAGGGATTTAGAATTCAAGGTGGGAGATTTGGTACTTTCCTATCTTAGGAAGGAGAGATTTTCCAAAGGGAAGCCAACCAAGCTGTTGATGAAGAAGATAGGACCATTAAAGATCTTGCATAAGTTTGGTAATAATGCATATGAAGTAAAGATACCTCCTAATTTGGGTATCTCACCCATTGTCAATGTGTGTGATATGTTTCCTTATAAAGGTTTTCCTTCTAATACTGTTCAACACACTCTTTCAAACTTGGGAGAATATGGTTAGGTCAGAGATTTAGCCACTCCTCAACCTTTGTAATTGGAAAATATAATTGACTCTAAGGTGATTAAGAAGACTAGGAAGGGAAACTACAAAGAATATTTCATAAAATAGAAAGGATTTCTAGATACTAAAACCACTTGGATGACTAAAGAAGATATAACCAGACATGGAGTCACCATTGAAGAACTTCTAAATCAAGGGACTTGAGTTCTTTGTCCCAGAGAAGTATGGTGTAGAGCACCTCCCTTTTTGGTTTTTTGGTTGATTTGGGTGTTTTTAAGTGTTATTTAAGATTCTTTGTGTGAGTTTAATAAGATCCAATGGTCTTTGGATCCAAATTGTCCCAATTTGTTTGTAAGGGAAAAAGTTGCTCATAAGGTTAAAAATTTGTCAAATATTCTCAAGTGGGTCAAAAGTTGCTAAGAATGAGAAATTAAGGTACTTTGTCTCTTATAGGCTCCTAAGGGTCCTAACTAAGCTAATAGGATAGGTCTAGGAGCACCCACTTGCCCAAAAGCACTCAAAAAGAAAAATTACTCAAAAATTGTAAAATTGCTCAAGCAACTTTTGCAATATTTGAAAAAAAAGTTGCAAATGAAAAAATGGATGGTTGTAACCACCCATGATCGAGTATTTGAGAATGGGATGAATATTTTTGGAGGTTAGAGTTAATTTTAGTTATAGCCACATGTGTGAACAACCTATACAGACATTTTCTGAGTTTTTCCTTGCATTTATACAATTTTAGCACTCTTGTATGATTGTGTATAGATTGGAATGCATGATCTGACTTCATGGAAATGTAAAGTTTTGTCTTACCTTTATTTTCCATATCAAAGTTTGATTTCAAGTTGTAGGGTTGAAAGGTTATACTAAGTTTTAGGTGACTAGATTGTATCCCTATTTATAGAGTTGTAAGAACTAAAATGGCCCTAGCATGATCATCCATGATTGAAAATGCATGAGAACTTGTGGAATAATAAATTAGGACTTGTACATAGTGTCTTTTTTTTTTGTCTTCCCTAGGCTAACTACTTGGAGTAGGTAAGCTAGAACAATGAGAAGATGTGTTTGAAGAGCACACCCATGATCTAACATGTCCAATTTAATGACATGGATGGATTCCCTATAATGTCCCCTTGAAGGAAAAAGTGATTATAGGAGTTGGTATGAGGTTTGAATACTTCTAGGAAACATTTTGCTATGACTAGTTTAGAGGCCTAAAAGATAACCTAAAAACTAAGGCCTTAGAGAAAATAGGGTTGTGGGTGATTTGGAGCTCTATAATTTGGGATTCTTGAAGTATTAGGTGATAATTTTTAGAATCATATGGTCTTCAGCAGGTTTTTTTGTAATTATTTTGAGTAATTGACTAAACAAGTGAAAAAAAACCTAATACAAATAGGCCTAATTAGCCCTATTTGTGGGTGGTGATAGCTAAGTGCTTGTTAACATAACCAAAAGTGTTTGACAAGGATAGAAATGAAATGGAAGGTATCTTTAACATCAATAAGAGAATGAGAATTGTAACATAAAAATCCTAAGAAAGGGTTTGGAGTTCTAACAGAAGGAACAAGGTAAACAAAGGCTAGTAGGGCTAGTTTCTAAATAAGAAGGTAATGTTCTTGCTTAAATCTAATTATACCTAGTAGACAAGTTGAAGTGAGGGACTTGGACACCAAGGTTAGTGGAGAGGGCATAAAAGGAACCATTGTATGGTTCAAAGGGTTAACCCTAACTATTATAAGTTAAGTCCTAGGACCCTAGACCCTCTACATCAGTGCTGAGAAAATCTAGTTCTGACCAAGCATCAATATCAACTGAGAAAGATAGTTGATGCCAAGCCAAAATTCTTATAGTTACTGAGTGATTAAGTGATGATGGAGTGTTAGAACTTAGTGATTTCTAACTAAAAGTGTTGTTAATGAATTTGAGGAAATAATGATTTCTAGCTGACTCAATTGATTTCTTGGGAAACGTAAACCCTATTGAAGATAAGATTGATGAGTTAGATCATTAAATTCAAGGTGAGGATTACATATGATACTTATTATCTATTTCTATGGATGATAATATTATAGAAAAGAAGGAAGGTGAAAAAATACAATGAACCTGATGAAACAGATCTCATAAACCCTAAGATCTACAGTGATCATGGAAAATGGAAAAGAAAGAATTACCTATTTAAAGAGGTAGAGAGATGAACTTAAATATGCACATAGAGAAAGGTGGATCAGAAATACACAAGGGTGAACATGAGTGTATAAGAGGAAGATCGAAGTATAAGCATATTTGTCGCATAGATATTGCTAATATTGATAAGTAAATCTAAGGAGATGGCTTAAGTTTTGTTGAAAGGAGAAGATTAGTTTCTTCAAGGGTTTCCAAGAGAACCAAGAATAGTTATGAAAATGGGGAGCTTATTAGTGAATCAATACATGAACTAAAAAATGATCTAAACTTGCAAAGTGAGTTGTAATCATACATATCAAAACACTACTATTTCCTTTCTAATCATTGTAAATAGTTTGTACATTGGAATCCTTTTAATAGAGGTTTACATAATAGTCATTTGAAGGACTTAACAATCTATGTAAATATTTTAACAAGGTGACATTCTAAGTAGAATGATCAAAGTCCTTTGATGAGGCCACTCCTAAAAGGGTGATTAAACCTTCTAACCAAGTCATCATGACTAACAAAAGAGAGATACCAAAGCTAAACAAGGAGAACTTTCCTACATAGAAAACCTTGATGAGGTTACATATATCTAGTATCAGTGATGTTCCTATCAACTTTTTAGATAATGAGTATGTAAAGGAAACAACTACTCCTCTAACAACTGAACAATTGAAGCAAAAGTAAGAACGCAATCAACCAATGTTGGAGATTGCCTCAGCCCAAAGCTATGTTGAGTTTGATGATTTAAAAGAATGTGATAGTGAAAAGAAGATGTGGGACAAATTGAAAACTATATATGGAAGTGATGACAATGTCTTGAGAGATAAATTAAAGAGCCTAAGAGGTAAATGTAATGACATGAGATTGATGTAAGGTGAGAAAATAGTGCAATATTGCACAAGAGTTAAAGAAGTTGTTAATTTTATTCATGATGCAAATGGAGAAATCAAAGATGAAATAGAAATGAGAAAGATATTGAGGAATCTTCTTCCCGTATATGCCATTAGAGTGTCTATAATTTAGGAACTAAGATGTACACCAAGTAACACTTTGACCTTGGAAGGTGTAATTGGTAGACTAACAGCTTTTTGAATGTCTAACTTTGATAACTATACACTTGCTACTATTGAATATGCCTTTAAGTCACAACTAGTTCTTAGAAAAAGGAAAGGAAAACATGTAAAGAGTAACAGTGATAGTTCTAATGATGAGCTTGATGAACTTGAAGCCCTTATTTCAAAATGATTAGGAAGAGAAAAAGGTAAATATAAAGGTAAACTACCTATTATTTATTTCTCATGAAATAAAGTTGGTCATATTGCTGCTAGGTGTCCTGACAAAGAGGATGAGGATGAAAGGAAGGAAAGAGAGTATAAAGGAAAAAGAGATGATAAAGACTACAAGAGAAACAAAAATGAAGAAGGTAAGAAATATTGGTATATTTTTTAAGAAGAAACTAATAATAAATCTAAAAATAATGATGATGAAGTTTCCTATCCTGCTTTGAAAGAAGATTCTGATGAAGATGAGAAAGTTGCATTAATCTCATATGTAAACAAAAGTGACAGATGGATAATGCATAGTGGATGGTCCAATCATATGAATGGTGATAAAGATGAATTTGAGGATATTGGTCCATATAAGGGTGGATGTGTTAAATTTGGTAATGATGTCCCATGTGTTATAAAAGTTAAAAGTACTATTAAATTGGCTGACAAGATAAAGTGTGACAATTTTTACTAGGTTGAAAGACTTAACTATAATCTATTGAGTGTTTCACAATTGAACAAATTAGGTTACAAAATTGAATTCCATAATAAGAAGTCCAAGATATATGATGTTAATGGTATGGTTGGAAGTGGTGATCAGACAAGAGGTAACTTTTTCTATCTAGATTTATCTAATGAGACTTTTTTTTTGCACAATAAGAAGATGTTAGGTAATGGTACAAGAGGTTATGTTATGTGAACTTTGCCAATTTGGTGAATATCATTAAAATAAAAATAAAAAGTAAGAGGGTTTCCTAAATTGAAGAAGCCTAAGAATGCTATGTGTAAACAATATCAATTGGGAAGAATCAACAAGTCTAGTTTTAAGAGAAAAACATACACTTCTAATGATACTTTGCAATTCATGTACCTCATGATGTCAATTATTTAATGCCTACATGACATGTGTATCTAATGATGTCAATTTTTTAATGAGCTAGAAAGGTTGGACCTATCAAGATAATTTTGGGTTGTTAGACTGGTATCAAGACATTCTGGAAAGGTTAACTCATTTTCATTGGTTGTTGTTGCTGACTAGGTTTCAAACAAGGTAAATCTTATGGAACTGTCGGTTGTTTGAAGATCAATGGAGAGTGTTTTCCCACTTTATGAAGATGTTTAATGTTTAGTGAAAGTGGGAAAGCACCTAACTAACATGTGGATAGGTGGGGTAGGTCATTCAATGAGTCGCCTAGTAATGCTAAGTTAGGACACATGCCAAAATGTCTTATGTCAATTTGCTAAATAGTCTATGTTTAATGAGTTGGAGGGTGACTATGTAAGTGGGCCTAAAATATTAAAAGAAAACACAAAAAATCCAAAGGTTTTCATGATTTCCAATCTCATGAAGATCGACAGTCAGTGCTTTCTTGCATTTTGAAAATGCTTGTACTTTAGCAAATGTGGGGAAGTGCCTTGTTGATGTGTGGCCAATTTCACAAAAAGTTAACACAATAATTTTGATTTTAAAGCTAAGTTGTCTGATTTGTGAAGATCGGCAGTTGAATTTCAAATTCATGGTGCGACATGAAACATGATTGTTGGAGCATCAATTCTAATCAATGTTATTTCGTGTGAGGTTAATTTTGCAATAAGATTTCCAATTTTCCATTATTGAATACTAAAGTTGAAAAATTCTTACAAAGAGAATATTTTCAGAGTCAAGGGCACAAATTTTCTGAGGCTTTCAATTTGCTGCTAAGGAATTTTCAAAGAAAGAAAAAATAAAATTGGGTGAATATTTCAGGTTTCTGTAAAATTGAGAAAATATATTAGTAGTAAGATAATTATTAAAAATGCCTCTACAAAGGGATTCCTTAGGGAAAATAGATTACTTAAAAAGGGTTGTACATGATGATTTCTTAGAGAAAATGCCACAATCCATGAATGAGCTTGCTAGGGGAAAATAATTTATTCCAAAGAACCCTAGGTTGTTGGTCAGCAAGGGTTTTTATGACAAAGAAAATTGGTTAAGAGATGTCAAAGTATCTAATGGAGGTTTAGATTTTTTTCATAACGATTTGTAGAGAGAAGACTTGATACTCCCCTAAATAATGTATGGGAATTTGACATTGGAAAATTAATTATCCATAGATTTTAATTTGATGATGATTTTCTTGCAATAATGTCAAAGAAATATGATTTAATAACCAGGATTATGATGAATCATGCTAGTGATAATATTTTTAGGGTTTCATTAGAATTAATCATAGAGGTTTTCAAATTAAACTCTAACCATGCAATCCATGAGAAGATAGATATGGAAGACCTCTAGGCTAGATATGATACATAGAGGGCATATTTAAGGGGAGGACCATTACAAGATCCTTTTGTCAAAATAGGATCATCACCCCTAGTTACACCAAACACTCCAGAGCTATTGTTGAAAAAATATTTCAACCCTATAGTATAGGCATTGTATTTTTCTCTTTTTAAGATATTTGGTATGGATGAGCAAGATCACATCCCAGGTTCCATTGTCTTCATCATTGCAAAAACCCTTCAGTACAAGATGAGTTATATTTTTTACTTTTCTACTCTCTTAGCAGAGGAAATTCATATTAGGTTAATGGTTATTGTAAAGGCTAAAGTTAATAAGCCCTTATGTTGGTACTCCATGATAATGTACATGTGTTTGTATAAGGGAGTTACCTTATTCTCTAAAGAAATGAAGTTGGAATTGGAAAGAGATGGAGAAAAACTCCTTGTCCAATCATGGAGTGTGGACATAACATGGGAAGTAACTAATGCAAGCTTTTTCAAATTTAACAAGTATTTTGATTCCAAACTTAGAATGTTATTAGTAGGGGATAGCCCTAGGATACATCAACCTCTACTAGAATTGATTAGACCTAAAGATTATGCAAAAGGTTTGATGGTAAGTCACAACTGGGGAGACATCATCTCATATGCAATGTCTACTATATTTAGAGTTTATGGTTTTCTTGGAAAACCACATGTGCTACCCTATCAAGTGCCTTTGAAATTGGGAATTTTTGAGCTCCCGTAGAAAATAGGATTAGTGGAAAAAAGAGAATTTTTGGGAAAGTCTAAAGGTACTTTCTTTCCCCAAATTACTATTGTGCACAATTTTGTTTGTGTCAAAAAGGGATGGAGGCATTTGGAGAATTTTTTAGATAAATATCAAATGGCTTAATATCATGCTCACTTTATAGATCTAGAGGGATTTTAAGATCTATTCAGAGAAAGAACTAAAGCAAAAGCTCGTTAACATATGGTATATTTTCCAGAGTTAAGAATAAGTTCTCATTACAAGAAAAAGAACTTAGGAAGGAGAAATGGAAAGTATATAGCAAGATCCTTGATTTTATAAATTCTTTTAAGTGAGACTATGACCCCCTTGCTAATAGAAGATATTGGGGTATGAAAGTAGATATGTTGATGGATAACTTCACTGGGTTTATGCAAACATTGAATGAGAAGAAGGAAATTCTAACACAAGAATACCCTAATAAGGCCATTGAGATTGATAAAAGATTGGTAAGTAAGATGATTTTGAACCTAGGGTAGAATGCATTGCAAAAAAAAAGTTGGGTACGTAGTGGCCAAGAGTGTATAACCTATTCCTCAATACAAAAGACCACGCTCTAAAAGCCCACCTATTGCACATGCACCTAAGAAATAGAAATTGGAGTAGGGATCATCTTCTAAGGTTGAAGAATACTCCCCTAGCTAGACCCCACTCTGGATAGATAATGAAGTATCCTTAAGAGAGAAATTGAGACAAATGGGAGGGGAGAGAGATATTGTAGTTACAACAATAGATATAGAAGGAGTGCTTGAGGAAACTCCTATTGGTCATATTTTCACTTTGTACCTCTTTTAATATATATCAAAGTGAATGTTCTAGTTTTCTTTGCAAAATTAGGATTTTATGTTCTAAATTTTCTTAACCCAAGAAAAACTAGAATTCTATTTCATCATTAAAATGTTGTCCTAGAAATTTTTTTAGTTAGGTGCATTCTTATTTTATTTGAAAAGGGAGAAATCTTTCAAAATATGCCTTTATGTTTTTGGGAACCTTTTATATGATTATTCTCATAGTTTCCTAAAGCTCTTGAAATGATCTTTAACCATTAGATCTCCCAAAGATCAATGGTGGTTGCTATGTTGGCATGAGAAATAGTGTGCCTTTTACTACTAGCGACATGGTGACCAAAGCATGGTTATAAGCTGGACCCAACTGGTGAGTAAGCAATGGCTTCAAGATGAGTTACCTACACCATCAGATCTCCTTGAGATTGACGGTGGTCATGTTGTTGCTACTGGAAGTTGTATGAACTTTATTGATGGTGACATAGCAACTACCCATGAAAAGAGAATACAGTGGGACCAAACTTAAAAGTGGTGTCATAAAGATTATGTTTCATTAGTGGCCATGTTAGCATCTTAGAATGGTATGATGTAATCTGACACTAAGGATCTACACTCAAGGAAATGCACCTATTGATCTATGTCATTAAATCTCTTTAAGATCGACAGTGGTCACTATGTTAGTATGAAAACTTGCTCAAACTTTACTATTTGTGACATGGAGACCAAAGGGAAATTATGTAGGCCCACCATATTTACAATGGAAGGACCATAAAGTTTTAATCATCTAATGAAGGCATCATCAATGATGGTTGCTATGTCACCATGAGAATTTTATCGATGTTTACTCTTAGTGACATAGTGAGAGCATGACACGTGTCAAAAATCACAAGTGGGTCCAATGTAATTTGCCAGTAGTGAAAAGAAAAGCTTATGTGGATGGATTGAATTGGTTTGACTACCAACTTGGAAGGTAGAAGCTAAGTCATTAAATTTTTAAGCCCTCAATTGTTGGATTTTTCACAAATCGATGGCTTATTTTTAAATTAGAAAGTGATGCCACCTTATTTTTTCCTATGATCCATTTATGAGAACTAAGGCTCCCTGTGTGAAGTAAAACTAGAGATATAGTGTAGGATTTCATATTTCTTCTCCACGTAAATGAGTTTCTAATTTTTTGAGTGCCAAGAACTTGTTGAAGAACTTTTCCTACCTAGTTGAATTGTGAAAGAGCTTTCTATATCCATTGTCTATTACAGAATTCAAAGACCAAATAGCAAAGAGCTAAGTAAGTATCTCATCTCATATAACACTCAGAGAATTCTAGTTTTTCTACATTATTATCATCAAATATGCCTCCAAAGAAGGGTTTCTTAGGAAGAGTAGAATATGCCAATAGGTATATACATGATGATTTTTTAGAACAGTTAACTAAGTCCTTGAATGAGTTAGCCCAAATTAAAAAGCTAATTCCTATGAACCCTAGGCTCAAAATTACAGATGGTTTATATGATAAAGGGAATTGTGTTAGGGATACTATTACTTCTAAAAAAAGGCTCCATATTTGTAAGAAATGGTTTTCAAAAAGGAAGTTGTTTGCCCCCATGGAAATATTTGGAATTTTGATTTGGGCAAATTAGTGGTCCCTGGGGATTTCATGGATTCAAACCTTCTCATAGCCCTATCCAAAAATTATGACCCAAGAGCCATGGTAGTGAGGAGAGTAGATCGATGTGGAATGCCTGATAAGAATTAATGCTAAATAAATTCAAGAGGTTTTTGGGTTGGAGCAAGTTACAGATTACCATGAGCTCATTGATTTTTAGGGTTTGGAGAAGGAATATTTGTCCAAAAGGGATAAGGTCAAGCAAGGTGCATTGAGAGAACACTTGGACACAATTGGAAATTTGACCTTTGTTACAGGATCAATCAAAGAGCTTTTTAAGAAGGAATTTTTTACTACTAGGGCCATAGATATTTACATGACTTTATGTAGGGTTTTTGGTGAGGATGGAAAAAAAATTATGCCCATAAAGTTCATGTATATGATGACATGTATTTCTTCTTTTGGTGTGGATATCATCTTTGATTTTGCATCTTACCTAGTAGAGGAGATTCATGTAGGATTGGTTGGGATTGAAAAGAGAAAAGGTGAGAAAATATTTGGCCATTATTCATTATTAATGCACATGTTCTTATTTAAAGGGATTACCTACTTTGAGAAAGAGATGGTTTTAAATAGAGAATATGAGGGAGAAGCTCTACCAGTCTAGTTATGGATTTTAGATATGACCTGGGATGTTGAGGAAGCTAGCTTTGTTAGATGTAATAGATACTTCGCATCCAGGTTAAGAAACCGCATATTAAGGGACAATCCCAAAATTCCCAAGGCACTACTAGATTTTATCAGGCCTATGGAAAACCCTTCTAGTTTGAAGGTATCCCACAATTAGGCAGATATTATACCCTACCCTATTTCTATAATTTTTAGAGTATATATTTTCCAAGGGACTCCCATGTACTTCCTTACCAAGTACCTTTGAAGGTAGCAATAGCTAAAAGACTATGGTGGATAGGTGGATTGGAGGAAGCACAATTGACTGGTAGGTCTAGGGGCTCAATTTTCTAATCTTGTACTATTGTTCACTAGTTCATAATCACTAAGGGTGGTTGGTTGTTCCTGTATAAATTTTTGGACTAGTATAAAATGGTTGTCTCCCATGCTTATTTTTGTGATAATGAGGGATTTTTGGATATTTTTAGATGAAGGGCTAAAACTAGTGCAAAGAACCATAAACCCTACTTCCCTAAAGACATAATAAGGAATGAGTTCTCTCTTCAAGAGTAAGAGATTAAAAAGGAGAAGTGGAGAGTTTACTCTAGGGTTTTAGAATTCATTAATTATTTTGATAAGAATTATAAGCCTCTAAAAGATGCAAGATAGAGGTAGATAAGTTATTTAAATTATGATCACTTTTCCAGTGAACAAGAAGAAATTATTTTTTATTAATTCTTATCCTAATAAGGCCCAAGAGGTCATGAGAAGGTTTTCTCTCACCACTGTAGTAGGATTAGGGCAATTAGTTATTCAAAGAAGGCTTGGCTACATTGTAATTCAAAATAAAAGGCCTATAGTGGATAAAGGAAAACAAATAATTGGATTAACTAGTATTATTCTAGAGGAGACGATTGATGAGCCTATGCCCAAAAGGTAGAAGATAGAAGAAGAAAAAGTACCTCAAATAGAGGAGTATTCACCCACTCAGTCCCCATTACTCATAAGAGATGAATGGCTCACTAAGGGGCAGATGGAACAATTAGGATCCCAAGGGGGAGTTTTCATTACTGCATCAGAGTTGGAAGAGGGAAATCCTCAAGAACCTCCTATGCAAAGCCTTGATTTGACTATTGCTAATTATAGAGGAAGGGAGTTGGACCCTATTGTAGAATAGGCCAGCCATGAGTTTATTTCTGATGACAATTTTGTTAAGTCTAGAGCCTTTTATCATTTTTCCTAGAGGATAAAAATTGGATATTTTGATGAGAGATGTAATAAAATGAAAAAAAAAGCATCCTAAAATGGAGGAGGTAGGTCAACAGAACCAAATAAAAGAGGAAATGATGTAAGAGTTTAGAAGCTTGACTCCTAAAGAAGGAAGGAAAATGATAAAATCATCTAGGGTTCTACTACTGCCAAATTGGGATATTGTTGATGTAATGGTCTTTAATTTTGTCACCCAAAAATTAAATATAGATGAGAAGGCAAAGAAAGAGATGAAAGGTGCCAAGTTTAGTGAGGATCATGTTGCATTGGTAATCTAGTCAATGGGAAAAGGATCCAAAACTAGCTCTTCCCAGCCTAATGATACTAGCCTGATAGGAAATTTAATTGTAAAGAGAGTTGAAGAAACTAGAAGTGAAGGGGCCATAGAACTAGGTGTTGGATTAGAAAACTTCACTATAGCCACAACTCTGAGGGATAAAAGAGAAAGATTACAGTTATAGGATAAATATGTTAAATTTTTAGCTGCCTATAATAAAGAAGTTCAAAAGAGAACTGAGCATTAAAATAATTTGATGGTACACCAAGGGAAATCTAGTAGGCCTAGTATCACTTATCCTCATCCACTAGTGGAGCTTTTTAAATCCACTCCTCTTATTTAAATTCTAGATACACCACAAAGACCTCAATATTACCTTGTAGAGGATTTTGAAGAAGAAAAGAGTAAATTGTGGGTGGTGCATGTAGAGTTAGATATTCAATACGAGGATAGGTTAAGGAAAGCCATCATTTATTTAGTTAATAAGATTGACTAGCCATCATTTTATGAGAAATTAGCAAAGGTAATAAATATATGGGAGGAGCTGAAAGCAAGTGATGATGCCTTAAAGCCAATTATCGATAAATGGAGCAAGAGGGACAAGGATGTCACTCTTTTATATTTTTCAATTATTACTCTATCTTGTGAACATATAGAAGAAACTTATGAATTGACTAATGATCTCTTTGAGTTTGATGATAAAAGAATTGCATTGCAAGGGAGAATCATTCATTATCTTGAAAAATATAAGAGTAAAAGTTTTAGACTTTCCCCCCATGCCTTGGATAAAAAGGATAAGTTGAAGAACAAAGAGGAATGGGCCTAGGAATTAAATGACATATTATGTATTTAGATGAATAGAGTTAGAAATGAAAAAGGGAAATGCATGGTTGGAAGCTACAAATGAAGAAGTTGTAAAAGTGCAATTGTTTTATCATTCTTTGAGGGAAGATTTTGTTGAAATTGACAAAATTAGAGAATATGTAATAAAAAAATAGCATGATATTCTAAATTTTAATTGCCAGATGATACACTTTTTGACAAGTGGATGGCAATTTTGTTCATGGAAAACAATTGGAATATGGTGAAACTATTGATGAAGAGATGGAATAGGATGAAGTGAAAATAATTGACACATCAATAAAAGTTGAAGAGGAAAAAGGCAAACAAAAAATTGTAGTTACAAGCACAAAGGCCAAAATAAATGATTTGGAAATAGGAAAACTAATGAAGACTATTAATCTATCAGTGCAAGATGACATGGATGGAGTACCTCAGGTTCAGCTTAGCCTTCAAGTACCAATATAAGGCCCATCACATGTAGGACCAATGATCATACACTTCAAGGAAGAACAACAATAGAAAGGCCAATCATAAAATCCTTGGCAATGAAAAATGTAGCAGAAAGTGGTCCCCACAAAAGAATATTCACGACACAAATTTTTGTCTTTTGTGATACTAACAATGTAAATATCTTTCTATCTTAAGGGCAACTATCAATATTCTCTATGCGTAAAGCTTGTTGCATCTCACACTATATAAGTGAGATTCCAAGGCTAGAGAAAGGGTTTGAGTTATAATGCAACTTTTAGTTTTTCTAGAATATAGTCAATCCAGTCCTTGATGCAAATTTTCTAATGTATTTCTCTACAAATATGAGAATGCATTAAGTTTCTAGGATCATTGTGTCTTATCTTGAATGGTTTTGAGTTTTTTTTCCAATGTTCTATAATTTTCAAAGAGAATTAATACAAAGATAAACTATCTCCATATCATTCTTCTCTAAATCTTGTCTCTATTGTTATTAACTGGTAATTTTTGAAATTGTGCGGACAAAGCCTTTTTCAATTCAATGCAACTAAGATAGGTTGTATATCAGATCATTATTGCTTTTACTTTAATGAGTTAAGTAAATGTTTCAATGATATGATAGGATTTCCAGCCAATAATAAGGATATGTATAAGAATGAGTTTTAGAGAGAATTGGTGATAATATTGATTGTATTGTAGTTAATTAGGTCAAGAAATTGGAGAGATTTTTAATCCCAATGGATGAGGCACTAATCAGTTTAGTTTAGTTTGCATATGAAGAAAACATAGATGAGCATTAAGCACAATCTTAAAAATCTAAATCAATTTTACATTAAATGTATAAAGAATGTCAAAGCTGGTCAATACTTATTTACATTTGATATCTGAGTCTTAGTTAGCTACTTCAACCCAGAATTATTTGTAGATTTGAGAAGAAATGTGACCAATCTACTGTAGGGGATGAGAATTGTAATAAAATGTCAAGAAATGAATGAAATGTGAAAGTAGTATCAATTTTCGAATCTCTTATTCCTCAAGTGCACCCGCCTTGGTTTTGCAAAGCAAAAAGAGTAGAAAGTCATTTATGATTTTATTGAAGTTGGGTCTAGATGTGGAGGTCATCTAGCTAATTATGGAAAATAGCTAATCCTTAGGTTATTTTGATCTTTACCATCTTGGTATTAAGTATTTTTGTTGCTTAGTAGTGTAAAAACACCAACAGCTCCTATGCCAACACTAGCTCTCATTGTGGGAGATTACAAAAGTAAGGAAATAGACCTTGTAATAGCACTAACCTCTACAAAAATTACTAATGATAAGAGTTTTGTAAAGTCAAGAGAATTTTCTCAATTCTTGTGGAGAAGAAATATTTATTATTTTGAGGCCAAGTGTAAAACGATCAAAGTAGAGAAACTTGGTAAAAAGGACTATGAAATTGAAGAAGAAGTTAAAGCTAGTTTCATGGAGGATTTTGCACATATAACCCTTCAAGGGGGAACACAATTATTAAAGGATTCAGGAATATTGATATTACCTATATGGATATTGCAAATGCCATGGTTTTTGGCACTATGAGCAAAGAAAAAGATACTCAGTTCAAAGTTGAAGAAGATGTCTTGTAGACCCATAAGAGATTGAGATACAGTAATGATCATCAAGAATTGGAGATATGGTCAATTCAAAAAATGGATAAAACCAAGTTGTAAGAAGACTTAAATGCTAAACATACAAGAAGCCTCATGGTCTATAGGGTAGAAGAGGTAGATAGTGAAAAGGTGTCTCTAATGACCAAATAAATAGTGAATTTTGGAGTTGTTGCATCAAAAGACAAGAATAAATTATTAGAGCTTAATGCTAGATTTAAAGAGATGCTAAAGGCATATGAGGAAAGAGGAAATGGGATACTTTTGTTGGAGGATCAGATGGCTCAAATGGACAAGAAATTTGGAAAAAGAATAATGGGAGAATCCAACCAACCCAAGATCACTTATCCTCATCATCTCCCAATTGAACCTTTCAAGTCAACTCCTCTCATAGAGCTACCAGATACTCCACAAAGACCCCAATCTTATATGGCTAAAGAGTTTAAAGAGGAGAAGAGAAAACTATGGGGACTACATGTAGAATTTTATATCCACTATGAGGATGGGATTAAAAAAACAATTATGTACCTAGTAAACAAGATTGGTTGGCCTGCATTTTACGAACAATTGACAAGAAAAATTAATAAATGGGATGAGTTGAAAAATAGTGAGGCCACCTTGAAGAAAATTTTGAATAAATGGAATAGTAGAAATAGGGATGTCATTTTTTTATGCTTCTCAATTATTAGTTTGTCTTATGAGCAATTAGAGAAAACTATTGACATAACTAGTGACCTCTCTAATTTTGATGACAAGAGAGTCACTCTGCAAAAAAGGATCATAAATTATTTTTCCAAATATTTAGAAGAATATTTCAAACTATTCCCTCATGCTCTTAAGAAAAAAGATAAATTGAAGAAAAAGGAGGAGTGAGCCCAAGAATTTGATGATTTGTTGTGCCTTAGGTTGAATAAAGTGATAAATGAAAAGGGGAGTGCATTGTTGGCCAAAACAACTAAGGAAGTAGTTAAAGTTCAATTATTTTTTGATTATTTAAGAAAGGAATTTGCTGAAATAAATAAATTAGGAGAATATATTTTAAAGAAGAAACATGAAATATTGAGTTTTAATTGGCCAAATTACACACTTTTCAACAAGTGGATGACAGATTTTGTACATTCAAAATAGTTAGAATTTGGTGAAACCAATGAAGATGAGGTAGACCAAGATATGTTACAAGTAATTGATGCATCGGTTACAGGAGAAGAAGAAAAAGAAAAATAATCAACTACAGACTTGTCTGTAGAAGAATCAAGTGTAACTGTCATTTTGTTAGCACATGATGACCTAGATCAAGAACCATGAGTTAAACTCAGCTTTCAAATAATAGAACTAGGTCCATCACAAGTAAATTCAATGGTCACACACTCTAAGGAATTACAATTACATCAAATACAATCACAAACTCCTAAGCAACAAAGAAGCCATAGTAGAAGTGGTCCCACAAAAGGAATATTCATGATGTAAATCATTTTATCACACCAAATTTTGTCTTTTGTGATAGTAACTTGTAAATATCTTTCAGTCTTAAGGATAGTTGTCATCATTCTCTAAGTATGAAGCTTGTTGCATCTCATGCTATGTAAATGAGATCCCAAGGCTAGAGAAAGGGTTTGAACTATTATGTAATTTTAGTTTTTGCTAGGTTTACATTCAGTCCAGTTTTTGTGATGTAAATTTTTTTATGTATTTTCTATGCAAATATAAGAATATATTAATATTCAAAGACATTTTTGTCTTTTCTTGATTTGGTTTGATTTTTATTCGAATGTTATATTATTTTCAAAGAAAATTAATCTAAGGATAAACTTTCACCATATCTGTTTTCTTTGAATCTTGTCTCTGTTGTTATTGACTAGCTATCATGAGGTTGTATGGGCAAAGCTTATTCAATTTAATGCAACTAGGATAGGTTCTATATCAGTTTATTGTTTCTTTTAATTCAATGAATTAATTAAATTCTTTAGTGATGTGATAGAATTTCTAGGCAATAAGAAGGATATGCATAAGAATGAGTTTTAGGCTAAACTACTAATAATATTGATTGTAATCAATTAATTAGATTAAAATAGTTGGATGGACTCTGAATTGCACTGAATGAGTCACTGATCAATTATTTTAGTTTTCATATGAAGAGATCATGTATTAACATCAAGAAAAATATTAAAAGTCAAATCAATTTTACTTTAATGTATGAAGAATATAATAGCTGGTCAGAACTTGGTTGCAGTTAATTTTTGAGTTTTGGTTAGCTACTATTACTCAAAATTATATATAAATATGAGAAGAATTATGACCAAATATCTTCTATAGGGGATAATTTTTGTAAAATAATATTAGTAAGTGAATGGAGTATGAAGATAATATCTATTTTTTATCCTTTTATCCCTTAGGTGCACCTGCATTGGTTTTGCAGAACCTAAAGAGTAGAAAATCCTTGTGGTTTTGTTGAAGTTGGTCTAGACCTGAAGACACCATAGTTGAACATAGGAAATATATAACCTTAGACTAATTTCCTCATCATATTTGTATTAGGTATTTTGTTGCTTGGTAGTTTAAAAACACCAACAAAATAGTGACTCTATTGGGGAATTGTTCAACACATGTTGATGTGTGCAAAGTACTGCAGTCATTGGTGTTATTTTTTCATTGTCTTTCAAGTAATTTCCCATGGTCATTTTGGATTTTTCTAATGAAAAACCTTGATAATTTAAAAATGGAGAAATTCCTCAATACCATAAGTGCAGACTGATATATATTGGCCTTACAAAAGTGTCTTACCTATTAAGAGGAGTTGCAAACCCAAATTCTTTCTGATTGGTTTCTTTGTGTGTTAGATTTTTTTTATATTATCTCATGATATTTTTCTCCAAGTCAAAAGCTATTTCATATTACATTTTCTCTAGAATAGGGTGGCGACTTGGTCAAGGTTTTGAAGCTAGTGCTTGTTGACAAGTAATTTCCAAAAGACAAGAGAAAAAATACATGAGCTTATACAAGATCTACTCCAAAAGTAAAATTGCATACTAATTTACCCCAAGTTGGTAGGAAGAACCAAAAGAAGAAGAAAGTGGAATTAAATCCTTCTTGGAAACCAAGGGGTAGTATATTAGTAAACTCTTAATACCAACTTTGCTAGAAACAATAGTCCGCCAAGATAACTAAGAGGGGGGTGAATCAGTTATACAATAATTAAAATATTTATCTTCTTTAAAAAAACTTAACAATTAAACCAAAGTGAATAGCAACCATATTAGATGCACATATACAATTACAACAGATATGTTGACTAGGGAAACCTTTGATCAGAGGAAAACCCCAATGGGAATGATGCCCACAAGATGATGTAACAATATAAATATTCCTTGTTAGAGGATGGACCCTATTAGGAATCTATTACAACATTTAGTACATAGAGTCCCTACTAGGAGACTTTGAATCCCTATTAGGAGATTCCAACCCTGTTAGGAGTTGTGTTACAATGTATGCAAGAAGAGCCCACTACCCAAAAATGCAATTTCAACTACAAGAAGAGCTCATTGATCAAATGAGTAATTTACTATTATTTTCTTCTTTCCTTTGTTCTATCAACCAAACTAATAACTATTAGGCCTTGTAGACCAAGTCACAAACCTTAGATCCAAATATCAAACCTTGAATCACTCAACAAAACCTAGCTAATGAATTTTCCTTTACCTTCACACTACTTTTTAGCTCAACTTCACATTTTTCTCTTATTGTTGCTTATCATTAATCATCAACCATATATGTCCATACCATGATAAAGAAAAATGTCCTTCCTTTATATGGAGTCCATAATACAATTCCTTAAGTTAGTTGTTAGACCTTCTCAATTAATCATTATAGGGCCACGTTAAGAACATATTACACTTAGCGATAACATTAATCTTTTGCATTGCGACTTGAATAACTTTCCAAACACATAATATTATGACAAGTAATCTTAACCACATCATCACCAATATTTCTTCTTCACATCCTCAACCTTTATTCTTAGAATAACAACTCTACTAAGAGATATAACAAGTTTACTAGAACATGCATATGTAAAATCTATCTCAGAACAAACATCACCAAAGCTTACATAACTTCTTCCATACTTATCATTTCTTCTTCCAACATTAACTGCATATACTAGATACTCGAATGTATCTCCCATAACCTCAAACAGTTAGAATACTCAACTAGTCATCCATACCAACTTGATCTTTCCACTATTCTTCTATCAAATACCATAGAAAAATATTATGTTGACATCAATGATAAACTTAGTCAAGAATGTAACATATCATCATAGTAATATATCTACAATACACCCCCATAGGAATGTTATCAGCATTCATTCTTCTAACAATCTCACAATAATCTCCCCCTTTGGCATTGATGGCAACATAGATGAAAAACATCTAGTTCCAAGAATACCAACAAAAGATTGTTCATCTTACTTTTCAAATTCTCTTCATCAATCATTCTCCCCCATTGATATACCTCAATGTGTTTTCCATCAAATGGTCATTCCATACTATTCTCTTTCCAAACATACTATACTCATGCTAAACTTCTCCAACTATCATGTTGTATATGTTTTTTTTTAAGTCAAACATCTCCCCCATTAACATCAATATCAAAGGTTTCAGCAACCAACTTCACTGCATCAAACTTTGCAACAATTGATTCTTGATTAGCTCAAGTGTCAAAAGACACTGTTCAAAACAATATCCAACAAGAGTCCTAAACGATTGTGTCCATCGTAGATACTCCCCCAGATAGGAAGCATCAACATTTAGTCCAGACAACAATAGTGCTCTATTACATTGGACTGATGCACTTTTGCATCCTCTACTCTGATGTAGGAAGGGGCATAACCCTAATCATACCTCCTAAATACTCAAAAGTTTCTTTGGGAAGAGGCTTAGTGAATATATCTGTAATATTCTCTTTAGTGCTCACATACTCCAATTTGATTTCATTTTCTATAACTTTATCTCTCAACATATGATACTTGATAGAAATGTGCTTAGTCTTTGAATGCAACACTGGATTGTCACAATGTATGACAATAGGCCCATTGATTTCTATCCTTATATCCTTCAACATTTTCTTCATCCAAATAAATTGATTATAATTGTTTGTTGCTGCAACATATTATGCTTCTAATGTACTTTGCGATGTGCAATCCTACTTCTTTCTTAACCACAAAACCAATCTTCCACCAAGAAAGAAGGCTCCACCACTAGTGCTCTTTTTTTCATCCATATTGCCTACATAATCGACATCAATAAAAGAACTTAGAGTAAAATCATTACATCTTTCATACCACAATATGAACACAGATGTTCCCCTTAGATATCTAAATATCCTTTTAGCTATTGCATAATGTGCTTCTCTAGGATCATCTTGGAATCTTGCAAAAATTACAACTGCATTATCTATATTTAGCCTTGTGTGAGTCAAATATTGTAATCCTCCAATCATAGATCTGTACTTCTTCTACTCAACAATAGCTGTCTCATCTTTTGTAGATAACTGGTGTCTAGTTACCATAGGTGTTCCAATGGGTTTGCATGTTTCCAATCCAAAACTTTTCAATAAATCCTTCAAGTACTTAGTCTAAGAAATAAAGATTCCTTTTTTATTTTGTACAATTTATAATTTTAGAAAATATTCCATCTCTCCTATCATACTCATTTCAAATTCTATCTTCATTTCTTCTACAAACTTCTCACTTTCTCCATCATTTCCTCCAAATATGCTATCATCAACAAATATTACCAAAATCATCAAACCATCATCACTTTCTTTCCAATATAGATTACTATCTACCATAACTTTGCTATATCTAGGCTTTGTCAAATTCTTGTCCAACCTTGCATTCTAGGTTCTCGGTGCTTGCTTCAAGCCATACAATGCCTTCTTCAATCTGCATACTATGTCCTTGTCATCTATAAAAGGATAACCTCTATTTTGATCAATGTACACTTCTTCTTCAAGTTCTCCATTAAAAAATGTTAACTTGACATCTATTTGATACACTTTGAATTTCTTCTATTCTACATAGGCTAAGAATAATCTTACTTCTTCTATTCTAGCCACTAGAGTATAGGTCTCCTCATAATCTATTCTTTCTTGCTATGAATAACTTTTACATACCAATCTTTCTTTTTTCCTTACAACTTCAACTTGTTCTTGAATACCCATATAGTTCCTATCACATTTTTGTCTACTAGTCTAGGGACCAACTCACATGTCTCATTCTTTACTATCTAATCTAATTCCTCTTGCATAGCTTGTTTCCAATAATCATTTTTGCATGCTTCATCTACATTCTTAATTTCAAATTGAGATATCAAACATAGTTCTTTATTGACTCTACTTCTAGTCATCCCACCTTTATCTTTGGTTATGATTATCTTCTTAGATGGGTGATTCTTTATCATATTCTTTCCTAAAGTAGGAGTTTCTATCTCAACTCTTGGCTCTACTGAAGGTTCTGAGCTTTGTTCCAACCTTGGCTCTCCTTCATTCTTCAAATAATTTTTAGTCTCAATAAATACTTCATCATTATTTGGCTTAGTAACAGGATCATCATCAGAATTGTAATCAACTATTCTCTCTTTTATTCTAAGTTTCTCATGAATTCTTACATTTGCACTTTCCATAATAGTCTTAGTTCTCTAATTATAACATCTATAAGCCTTGCTTTTTAATGAATAACCAAGAAACATACCTTCATCACTTCTAGCATTAAACTTACCAATATCATCATCTCTTTTGATATAGCACTTACTCCCAAAAATTTTGAAATACTTAACCATAGATGAGTGACCAAACCATAGTTCATAAGGGTTCTTTTTTTTGTCTTTCTTGACGTATTCATAGCTTCTCTCCAAAATGTCTTGGATACCTCATTCTTAGCTAACATAGCTCTTGCAATTTTTGTAATTGGCATGTTCCTTCTCTCTATAATGTCATTTTGTTCAAGGGTTTTTTGAGCTGATAACTATTTTTTGATTCTATTTTCTTCAAAAAGCATGTTAAAGTCATTTGAAGTAAATTCTCCTCCTCTATCTGATCTTAAATATTTAATCTTCATACCAAATTCATTCTTAACTCTGTTCTTGAATATCTTAAACTTATCAAATGCCTCAGATTTCTTTTTAAGAAATGCAACTCACATCATTCTAGAAAATTTGTCAACTAGAATCATAAAATACCTTTCACCATAGAATACTTTAGTCTTTGTAGGACCACTAAAATTTGTGTGTACAATCTCTAATTTTGTTTTAGTAGTAAACCTCTTGTAGTGAAAAGAAGTTCTATTATGCTTTGCCAACACACACTTCTTGCAAATTGTGTTAGTTAGTAGGCTTTACAATCTTAAGCAAATCTCTATCTACAAACATACTACTAGTCTTTACAATACTATCAAAGTTTATATGACAAAATCTCTTATTCCATAACCAACTCTCATCTACCTTTGCAACCAAACATGTCATTTCAATAGGATTCAACTAAAATACATTAGCTCTATATCTAGTTCTTGTTCCAATTACCTTTTGTCTTTGTCTTTGACCATACATGTTTTCTCTATAAACGGCAACTGATAAACTTTGCCCACTAGTTGTCCAATACTCAAAATATTTTTCTTTAAACCATCAACAAAATATACATCCTGAGTGTTAGTTTTACCATCAAAAGTTATAGATCCAATACCTTTTACTTGGTATGTTGCATTGTTTCCAACTCTGACAATGCCTCCATCCTGACTTTTGAATTCAAAAACATGTTCATATCACCATTCATATGATTTAAATAGCCACTATCAATTATCCAATTAGAGTTCTTCTCAACTTGTGGCACCAAAGCTACTTTCTATAGACTTTCTTCTTTGATTTCCACAAATCCAATTTCATCATCACTAGCACTTAATTCTTGTTCATTAGAATCATTTTCTTCATTTGCATACAAACACTCTCTATCTTTTCTAGGTTTGTACTTTCCATTATACATTTTCTCTTTTTCAGGATACTTATATGCATGATGACCATATTCATCACAAGTCCAATATTTAAATATTTTCTTACCTCCTTTTTCTCTTCTTACCAAAAGTGCTACTCCTTCTTGAATCTTTATGTCCTCCTCAAATCTGTTGCTGCTAGCAAAATCTCTTCTAGCACTTGTGCTCCTTGATAAATTAGGTTGAATATTTAGGTCACTAAAAGCTATTTCTATTATGGTCAACTCTTCAAACTATCTAAGCTAATTCTCAACTACTTCAAGTCTTCCAAGCAATGTCTCCTTTATCAAATATTTGTTACAAGATATCAACAACTATATCATCTAAACTGCTAACTTAAATGGTGGTGATAGAGTCTTCAATATCTTCCATATAACCTCATCATCTTCTTTGGTTCCTCCTTGAGATCTAATACCTACAGTAATTTCTGATATCTTACCTGTTGGGTGATGCGACGCGCTCCCCTACCCACAGGTGGTTAATTATGTGGTGTTCCATGTTCACTAACAGTCATGGCTTTTGGTGCAACAGCAAATGGGCCCTACAATTGGTATCAGAGCCTGGTTTTGGCCTGGTCATGGGTTCAAATCTCCCCGGTGCCTTCCCGACCCGTGTAAGCACCTGGTATGCACGTTGAGGGGGATATTTTTGGGTGATGTGATGCGCTTCCCTGCCCACAGGTGGTTAATTATGTGGTGTTCCATGTTCACTAACAGTCATGGCTTTTGGTGCAATGGTAAATGGGCCCTACACTACCTATATATGTTCTTACAAATTTATCTTCCATCATTTTAGCAATCTAAAATGCACAAATCCAACTTTTTAGCCTCAATTTCTTAGAATTTTCATCACCTTCAAAACTATTTTTCAAAGCTTTCCAAATCAAATGTAAATTATTGATGATTTTACCTAATTGTATTCAATTTTAGGAAGTGCAATCAATATTGTTTCTCTAGCTCTCATATTGAACATTAAAAGATCTCTTTCTACCTCGATACAAGTTTTCAAATCATTTTCAGCAATGATTGTCTTTGCTAATTTTGTCAAGATCCAATATCCCAAACCCATACATAACAGATGTGTCTTCACCTTTTCCTTCCAACTGTCATAATTTGTTCCATCAAACGTTGGACTATCTTTCCTAAACATGCTCACCATGTATTTGCCAAAGTTATTAAACTTTATCTTCAAGGACCTAATGCTCTGATACCAATTGTTAGAAATAATAGTCCACCAAAATAATTGGGGAGGGGTGGGGGGGGGATGAATCAGTTATCCGACAATTAAAACATTTATCTTCTTTAAACAAACTTGACCGTTCAACCAAAGTAAACAATAACCATAATAAGATGCACATAGACAATTACACCAGATATGTTGACTAGGGAAACCCTTGATTAGAGGGAAAACCACAAGGGGAATGATGCCCACAAGATGATGTACTAATATAAATATTCTATGTTAGAGTATGGACCTTGTTAGGAGTCTATTACAATATTTATTACATAGAGTCCTTGTCAGGAGACTTTGAGTCCCTATTAGGAGATTCTAACCTTTTTAGGAGTTGTGGTACAATGTATGCAAGAAGAGCCCACTACCCAAACATGCAATTTCAACTACAAGAAGAGCTAATTGCTCAAAAAAATAATTTACTATTATGTTCTTCTTTCCTTTTTTCTATCAACTGAATCAATCGCTATCAAACCTTTGTAAGAAAACTTGGCAACAAAGAATATAACCGTTTCCACATAACCCATAATAAATCTGAAATAAATACAGAATTAAAATCCACATGCAAGAGAATAGACAACATACCCATAAAATTGTGATACAAGATATACCCTGGGAAACCCTCATTGAGGGAAAAACCCAGCCTCCAAAAGCATCCATCATCATGTATTATTCAGCTAAAAATACCATTGCCATACAACCATGGAAGCCTTCATGGCCATAGCCACAACCGAGCAAACTATGTGCACAAGCATGAATCCACACATCCCATGCCATGCTTTCAACCTTCACAAATGCTCCCTTGGCTAACCTGTCAAGCCTTGTCCCGCTCGACTCTTGCCTTTTGTCTTCTCCTTGTCACACTCTCTCTACAACAACTACCCTTGTGGTTGCTTATATAGTAGCAAGTCTCACAAAACCACCAAGTGATATTACATAAACCATGTGCTAAAACCATGTGCTACCTAACCCACTAACCCCACATTTAATATTAGGCATTTAATTCTTTTCCCCAATATTAAATAATTACATAAAATATTTTCACAATGTTACAATACAACTCATCAAGAATATTACATGGAAATCTTTACATGTTGCACGTCCATCTAGGTACAACATTACATAATAAAATATAACAATATTATGCAATGTGTGCAACACCCATTATCTCAACAATCTCCCACTTGTTGTATACATTGCATAGGGTCAATCCGTAGCCACATAAATGAACAAGGGAACAATCCCTCCCAGCACATCCACCATCATGGATCAAAATACACCAAGTGCTCCATCTTGGTACCCACAAAAAAATCAAAGTATCTAGCATCTCGAACATGAATGATCTCACCTCCTATTATGCCACTCCCACTGGACATACATAGAAGCCATCCAAAGAGAAAGCCACCCAACCTGTCACATTAGAAGATCATAAAAACCTATACCAACTGAAATTCCAAGCACAAAAACTTGATCCAAAGGTAATCACATCTATCCGTAGTTGTCAAAATATCCATAGCTGAAATAGCACCGACAGCAAGTGCCAAAACCATCCAACTATCCATACCTCAAAGGTATAACAAGTGAATCTCATATCACTGACATATCCAATCTATAACCTGCAATCATAAGCTTCAAGAACAATACCTGCCACATATATACCAAGAAGCTCCCACTGCAAAAGATAATGTCAAATCTATAACCAATCCACTCACAACATCTCAAAGAAGTGAATCCATGTAGTATCAAGGACATCCACAATACATAAACCAATATCCTGCAAGAAAAAACTCTCATAACAAATCTCCAATAGTCTCCAAGTTCTCCACAACCAACAGAGGAAAGAGAAAGAAATAACCATGTCATCTCTCACATGACATACATGAGCACAAACCAGTGATCACAATCTCTAACCAATCTCAAATCCAATGTAGGAAAAATTGAACATCCAGGAAGATAACCAAGACCAGAGAAACCATGCAAAACATAACCTGTATCATGTCCTTCTACACACACCTCTAGATGTAAACTGTGCCAGTATGATCTCCTCCATAAAACCCCAACAAGAAGCCTCAACAACACCCAAACCATATAATATAACTAATCATGGATGTAAGCCTCTCACAAGAAGATCAAACTCAATAAACCATTCCTAAACCAAGGAATAACCATTCCTAATCCAAGGAATATGCCCAATATAAAACCATCTCCCAAACTCAACTAGCATAACAACATATGCACATGGAGATAACCAATTCTAAATCATCTCTCAAATGAACCCTCCAGAACTAACTCATGTACTATAGCTCAAGATCCATATCCATGAAAGATAAGCATAAATATAATGCAACTGAGAGAAAATAACGGGCTATACCTCTCAAGTAGAAAAATTGCCGAGTAGACCAAGAGTGGGGAATGAGAATGCTCATCAAGATACCCAAGTCTCCAACCAAGACTCATCTAAGAACAATCTCCTCTCAAGTCCATATCAGATGACTGCCCCTCGGACTTCCTGTTGAAACCATCAACTGTCCCAACAAATACTTCTCTAATCCAAGAGAAATCAGCATCACCACCATCTCTAAGTATCCATGAGCACCTATAACCAATCAATCCATGCCAACTCCAAATGCAACATAGCAATATCATGAAGTATCCAGCTTATGATTAGTGTACTCAATACCAAGAAACTAAACCAAGATCAATGTCAAAGTTCCAACCATGGCCTCAAGAACATAAACATGAGAACATGATCTTACCATCTCAACTAAAGAGATAACATGCTCCATATGAACACACCATAACATGTCACAACTCTAAACGCGTATCAAGAGTATACCATGACATAATAAAGAAACCATCCTCACACCAAGGATAACATGCCAAATAAAAGCATAAACCACACCTTTACCAAGAACCCTGTGAGTCCTCAAGATGCAACCATCTCCACACACCATGAAGAAAAACCATCTCCACATACTAGGAAGAACCATCTCCACATACCATGAAGATAACCAAGAACTTCATGAGTCCTCAAGATCTAACCATCTTCAAACACCATGAAGATAACAAGTGCACCATGCAAATGTCAAAGATGCTTCTGCAGCAACAGGATCTAAGACAAACCTCCAACATTTACAAACACTCAATAAATATATAAATGCCAACAACTCCCACTCAACCGTGGTACCAAGTCACCTATGGCATCATAAAATCCATCTCCTACATGAAGATCCAAATCAAACTAGGAACTAATCCTGCATTGTCACCCCATCACTGTCACAAGCTCCCACTAAACCATGTATCCAAGCTATCCATGACATCATGATAAAAACCCATCCTCTAACCATGAGAATCAACCAAGGCATCAAACCATTAAAGAACTCAAAGTGCACATCATGAGCTCTTCAAAAGAAACCAAATAACCATGATCCTCAACCAAGAAGATATACCACCATAACTAAATCAAAAATCCAAGCTAATGAACATCAAGGATGTACCTGTATAACCAATCATGTCATGCCAAAATCCATGGCACCATGATCACATCCATGAACTAAGCATCTGGCTCTCAAAGTGTCCAACCTGTCAGCATAGTCAACCATAATCCTCCACCATGATTGTACCTGGTAACAACATCTCATCCCTTCTACATGAAGAAAATAGTAAATCATGTGACTTAGGGCATAGACAACCCAAATCCAAGCCACCAATCTAAATATGCATCAATGATGAAAGATCAATGGGCAAAGACAACCCATAACCAAGCTATAAATGCAACCTGTAAGTATAGACCGCTTACAACACTGCACAACTTGTAGACCCAACAATTCATCATGCATATCCAAACCAAACACTGATAACCATATCATCATGAGACCAATCTGAATATGAACTGAGTATACAATGACATCAAAACTTAAATCTCCAGTGCCATAAACTCACAATGTTACCATAGTCAAAATATACTTATAAACTGTTCAGATCAATATATCAACAAATAAATCATGCCAAACTTGCACCAAATTTGAACCAATGTGTACAGCTCTCCAAGAGCTTTCCGTTGACTACTCGAAGTCCAAAATCTGACTCCATATGCCCAAGTTATGCCCTAATCCATGCTCAAAATAAATAACATCTAACTTTAGGGCTCTTAAAACCTGACAAAATCTCAAAATCATAGAACCAAACCTATACCATGTTGTAGTGCTCTGAATTAGCTTTCCAACGCTTGTAAGAACTCTGAAATCTGATATTCTGAGAGAAAGTTATGGCCATTTTACTAAGACAATCTTTTTACCATTTTCAATACGATTTTTTATTTTTTTTATTTTTTCAGTGACGAAAATTCTGACGGGATTAAATTTGACGACCATCATGGGCTGAAACCAAAAAAACTCTTTCATTTCCTCTAAACATGGCCAAACTAGGGCATATTATATATCAAGTTTTATGGAAATGTCAACCCGGATCCAATGGTGAGGTCTGTTTTTACCTAGGAGGTCATTTTTGCAAGCTACCCCCCAAAACCCTCATTTAAATGAAACATCCGAAAAAATCCTTTTCTCCAACAATTTCACATGCCCAAATCTTTTAACATCCCATCATAACAGCAAATCCAAAACCCTTAGATCTGTAATAAATCATTCATATATCTTGCCCTTTTCTTTTATCCTCTCATGCATTCCCATGGACTCAATCTAGGGTTACAATAATAAAACTATAGCTCTGATACCACTTGTAAGGAAACTTGGCAACAAAGAATATAACCGTTTCCACATAACCCATAATAAATTTGAAATAAATACAGAATTAAAATCCACATGCAAGAGAATAGACAACATACCCATAAAATTGTGACACAAGATATACCCTGGGAAACCCTCATTGAGGGAAAAACCCAGCCTCCAAAAGCATCCATCATCATGTATTATTCAGCAAAAAATACCATTTCTATACAACCATGGAAGCCTTCATGGCCATAGCCACAACCGAGCAAACTATGTGAACAAGCATGAATCCACACATCCCATGCCATGCTTTCAACCTTCACAAATGCTCCCTTGGCTAACCTGTCAAGCCTTGTCCCGCTCGACTCTTGCCTTTTGTCTTCTCCTTGTCACACTCTCTCTACAACAACTACCCTTGTGGTTGCTTATATAGTAGCAAGTCTCACAAAACCACCAAGTGATATTACATAAACCATGTGCTAAAACCATGTGCTACCTAACCCACTAACCCCACATTTAATATTGGGCATTTAATTCTTTTCCCCAATATTAAATAATTACATAAAATATTTTCACAATGTTACAATACAACTCATCAAGAATATTCCATGGGAATCTTTACATGTTGCACGTCCATCTAGGTACAACATTACATAATAAAATAAAATAATAAAATATAACAATATTATGCAATGTGTGCAATACCCATTATCTCAATAACCTTGTAGACCAGGTCACAAACCTCAAATCCAAATATCAAATCTTAGATCACTCAACAAAACTCAGGAATGAATTTTGCTTCACTTTTGTATTGCTCTGATCAACTTTGTATTATGTTCTTACTATTTCTTATCATTAATCATCAACCATATATGTCCATACATTGATAAAGGAAAATGTCCTTTATAATAACCTTGCCAATTATAACTTCAAGAAAATGCCAAATTCTTCTCTAATTTAGTTGTTTGACATTTTGTCAAATAGTTTGCATGCAAGCTCTAGTACCACTGTAATATCCCTTGCCCAAATTGACTGATTTTAGCTCAAGGAATATTATCAAACACTTCTATGTTGCCTCTCTTTTTTGATTTTTTTGTGTTTTAGATTGGTTGATATAGTTTGAATGATGCTAATAAATTTAGAATATATGCAAATGATATTACAATACCTTTTTCAATGAAATAATATGCAAGTGCAGTTCTTTTTTGGTATTTTCAATGTGTATACATGAAAACTAGATATGGAATGCATACATACATCCAACTAACATTTTGTCAAAAATTAGCATACAACTATTATGTTGATCATATATGCTATTATATGGACATTTTGTGAAACAAATGGTATGCAACATATATCTTCTTTATTGAATTGAGTCCCACATACAATACTACTATGAATTTGGCAAGACAAATGGGCTTACAATAATGACTATAGCAATGCCAAATCTGATATTGAGTTATCGCTTACAACAACAAAATTATATGCCTAAGATTACAATGCTAACTACTAATAGTTGCAAGAGGAACCTAATAATAGTTTTGTTCAAGGATGGAGATGAAAGTTGCAGTTGGAATCACGCATAAATACTGTAGCATAGGTATTGTAGCATGAAACTATTCAGGTGTACTATAGCAACAAGTAAAAAAATGATTGCTAATGGCTACCAAAGATGAATATTCAAATCTGCACTCTAGTCCTTCAATATTCTTCAAATCCTTTGGTTATTCATTATTTTAAGCATAAATAGAACTCCAGAATGAAGCTCTCCTAAATTTCCAATTTAATGGATATTTCACCACCTCAAATGGTTGCAACACTAAAGAACTAACACTCTCTAATGGCTAACTGAAATCATAAATCATTAGTTTATTCTCCCAAGTTTATATCGAATGCAATTCACAATAATCAGATGTTTTACAATGAAGCTCTTGCCTCTATTTATTATTTTCCTTCACCCTTCTAGAAGGAAATAAAATATTATTTAATTGCACTCTCTAGAAGCTTCCCCCTTTCCAATACAATAATTAGTTGTGCTTCTAGAAAATTAAATTAATTAAATATAAAGTCACCTTTTAATTTTAATTTATTTAATGACTTTATATGAAATTAATTTAATCAATTTCTCCTTATTTCTCCACTTAGCCTTTGGAGAATGTAATTGCTAAGAACTCCACTAAGAGGCTAAAGAGATGGGGACATTATAGTCCACCCCTCCTGATTTTACTTGTCGTCAAGCAATGTCAACTTTGGATGTTGTAGCATTGTCAACCAGCAAGTCCTTCCATTTGATCAAATATTCCCTGATAACTTGTCTCCTCAACTATTCCCCTAACATCCAATATAGCCTCAAGTACCATAATCAACTTCTAAGGGTGGTATTCTAAGGGTGGTAGAATTGTAAAAGGGAGCACATGATTTCCACATGAAAAACATTATGGACCTTACTATTAGTTGGTAACTTCAATTCATATGCTACCTCACCCACACACCTAATGATTCTAAAGGGTCCATAATATCGTGGCTTAAGCTTCCATATACTATTCTTCTTTAGTGTAGAATGTCTATAAGGTTATAGCATCAAGTACACCATATATCCCACCTGGAATGAATCTTTAACTCTTTCCTAATCTGCATATTGTTTTTGCTAGATTTGTGCTCTCTGAATATTCTCCTTGAGAGTGCTCATGATATCTTGATTTCCCTATAGAAAAGTTCCAACACTAGGTACTCTACTTTCACTCAACAATAAATCAAGAAAGTTGGGTGCCTCATAACCATACAAGACCATAAATGGTTTCATTTGAATAGAAAGATGGTAGATAGTATTATAGCATTATTCACAAAGACATATCCACTTACTCCATCCCTTTTTCCACCCTACAATATAGTTCTTGAGATATCCATTCTTGGTTAGATCAAAAAGTTGTGTTGCATGTCATCAATATCCATTAACAAATTTGTAGTCAAAACCAAATGAGCCCAAAATTCCTCTAAGTTGTATGAGACTCTCAGGTGTAGGCCACTCAATGATTGCCTTAACTTTTTCTAGATCATCCCTATGTGCTAATGATGTGTCCTAAGTACAACAACTCTCTAGAGCCTAACTCACACTTGAATTCCTTGACATGCAAGGTCTCCTTTCCAAGAATACCCAAACTTGTATCAAGATGCAAAATATAATCCCTCCATAATTTGTTGTGCATAAAAACTAACACAAACTACCTCAACTATTGTATGTTGAGATGATAAACATGTTTTTTTCTACTCCTCATGTATTGGCATCAAAACACAATCTATGTCATGGAGCCATGTCATCCACAATACCATATCAACATCTCTCATGTTTAAAACATAAAAATCTGCATTAAACTCAAATTTATTTGAATGCATGGGCAGATCTAAAATCTTCCTATCACAACTAAGAGTGTAGCCATTTGTAACCTTTACTCTTATACCCTTAAATACCTACGTCTATATGTTGGGTCTTTCAACCAACCAAGCATCAATGAAGTTATGTGTGGCTCCTACATAAAGCAAAGTAATGATCTTTTGCCCATTTATAACTCATCCTAAAGGATCCCTCATGTTGTATGTTAGTGAGACATGCTTCTTGTAGTTGAATTGACTCTTCCCTTTTATCCCTTTCTTTCTCATGTTCTGATCCTATTAGCTTAGACCTTTCTTCATAAAATTTCTGATCTAAATTTTCAGATTCATAATTCTCATTATATGCCCACATAACATAGTCAATCTTCCCCTTATACCTTAATTGAGAATCATGGTTTGCATCATGCAATCCTTTGCAATAAAAACCAAACTTATTTCTACTTAAATCATTAAGAATTTCTCTATCTAGGGGTGCTATTGATTCCCCCTTTGGATCTAACCTTTTCTAAACTGCCCAAATATGATCGTCGACTTTTTTTTGCATCATTTCATGATCAGATAGTTCTACAATAATTTTATCCTTCTTCACCTTCAACTAAGTCTCCAAGCTATGAGCAACTTTAGCCGCACGTGAAGAACCTCAAACTGTTCTTGTTCCTTCATGTTTCAAATCTTTACCAAATCCTTTAATTGACTACACTCGTCAAATTCATTGTTGTCATCAAATCTAGGTACCTTTTTAGATGCATTCTCTATTTGAAATAAGAGTCTTCTAATGTTATCCATCTTTTTTTTCCTTTCTTTGTTGAGGAGATTGACCTTTCCTTTGACTTCTTGGAGATGTTTTCTTGCATTGGCAGCCAATGATTTAGCATTTTTAGCTTTCTGCAACCATTCATCATTCATTTTTTTAAACTTCTTCACCTCCTTAACACTAAATTATGTTAAACTAGCTCTTGTATAATTGATATCTTTCAGTTTATCAATATGTGTAAGGTTTCCATCAATGGATGTCATCATAGTGTTGACATTTTCATTATATGGAGAATGGAGGTGCATAACACAACTTTCCTCAAACTAATTAGTAATGATATCATGCCATTCTAAAATTTTACCTTCAACATGTGTAATCAAAATACTAGAGGCTACTTCACTATGTAAAGGAACAACTTTCATATCCACCTTAAGTGGCTCAATCAAATGATGAGGTTTTTGTAACTACTCATTCCAAAGTAAGCTCCCTAACTAAAATGAATCTAAATTAGATGCATTATGTTGTGTGCTATCATCCATGTGCACATCAGCATCCAAGGCATTGCTGATATGTCCTTCAACAAATAACTCGAGTACATGTTCCTCTAGCTCACAATCCTAGGGCTCCATGCCAAAAATTGAATCTTCAAACTCATTATCTAAGGTCTAATTTGAAGAATCAGACTCATCAATGCATGAATCTACATCATACATTGTGTCATTAATACCCCTTTCTTGAGTACTACCAAGTGACATATCAAGGATAGCATTTGGCCCTTGTGGATGCAAGGTTTCATAAATAATGTCACAAAAAATCAAAAGTGTTTATAAAATCTCCATTCCTGGTACCAATATCTTGAGTGTCAACACCTGCGGTCACTTCCATAGCCTCTTGTGAAACCTCTTGGGAAGATGATGTAGATAAATCATCACCCAAGGCTATCATACTATTTTCTTGATTCAAATTTGCATGTCTATCAATTTCATCATAGAATTTTTTACATACATAATTGAAACTAGTAGACATAAAGACATTCTCCTTTATTGTGGGTCGAAGGTTCTTATGAATCCAAGACTGAGCTCTAACTTTCCCATTTCCATCAAACATAGGTAATGTGATACTATTGGATGCATGCTTCAGATCTTTGTTTTGGTCTCTTGGCCTTCGATCTTGCCTTGACTTGTAATGCTGTCTTCTTTGACTTAGAAATCTATCAAAGCTTAGGTATTCCCTAACCTCTAGTTTCAATGATTCCCATTCAAAACTCACTACTATAAGATGATCTACAAATTTCACTTCTCCTTCAACATTACCATCTCCATTTTTATTCTTGAGAAAGGTAGGGTGTGTAGGCCTATGAATGGTCTCAAAGGAAGCTCTTTGTACTATACGCATGTCAACATCTAGGACTTGGTTTTGTTTGGTATGTGGATTCATATTTTCTGTTGTTGTATTAATTTTCCATAAAGCTTTAGCTATCCATTGCTGCTCCACTACCAAATATCTAAAGAACTCTCGTACTTTTCTTTCTTCATTGTCTCCACCATCTTTTCCTTTGTTTCTTGCCATCTCTTCTCCTCCATTGTCACCCATTTCTTCTATGAGTATATTCTCAAATTGATTTTGCTCTTGTTTTGATCTCCTACAAGTGAAAACCCTAAGGTAACCTCACTGTTGTGGTTGCATATGAAACTTCAACCCTCCATGATGGCAGGATCAAAGCTCTTATACCACTGTAATAACCCCATCAATTATAACTTCAAGAAAACACCAAATTCTTCTCTAATTTAGTTGTTTGACATTTTGTCAAACACTTTGCATGAAAGCTCTGATACCACTGCAATATCCCTTTTCCAAACTAACTAATTTTAGCTCAAGGAATATTATCAAACACTTGTATGCTACCTTTCTCTTTTCTAATTTTTTGTGTTTTAGATTGTTTGATAAAGTTTGAATAATGATAAGAAATTTAGAATATTCACAAATGATATTACAATACCTTTTTCAATGAACTAATATGCAAGTGCAGTTATTTTTGGATATTTTCAATGCATATACATGAAAACTAGATATGGAACACATATCTACAACTAACTGACATTTTGACAAACAATTGACTTACAACTATTATGCTGATCATATATGCTATTAGATGGATATTTCATCAAACAATGGTATGTAACATATATCTCCTTTATTGAATTCATTCCCATGTACAATGTTGCTATGAATTTGCCAAGACAAATGGGCTTACAATAATGACTACAACAATGCCAAATCTAATACTTAGTTATCACTTATAATAGCAAAATTATATGCCTAAGATTACAATGCTAACTACTGATAGTTGCAATAGGAACCTAATAATAGTGTTGTCCAAGGATGGAGATGAAAGTTGCAATCGGAATAAAGCATTAATATTATAGTGTAGGTACTATAGCATGGCATTGTTCACACATACTATGGCAGTAAGTAAAAAAATGATTACTAATGGTTTCCCAAGATGAATCTTTAGATCTGCACTTGATAGTCCTTCAATATTCTTCAAACCCTTCAGTTATCCCTTACTTTAAGCACAAATAGAACTCCAAAATGAAGTTCTCCTGAATGCCAAATTCATTGGATATTTCACCACCTCAAATGGTTGCAACACTGAATAATTGATGCTCTCCACTGGCTAACTGAAATTAGAAACCATTAGTTTCTTCTTCCAAGTTTATATCAAATCCAATTCACAATAATTAGATGTTTTACAATGACCCTCTTTCCTCTATTTATTCTTTTCCTTCACCCTTATAGAAAGAAATAAAATATTATTTAATTGCACTCTCTAGAAGCTTCCCCCTTTTCAAGGCAATAATTAGTTGTACTTCTAGAAAATACACTCTCTATAAGCTTCCCTCTTTCCAATAAAATAATTAGTTGTGCTTCTAGAAAATTAAATTAATTAAATATAAAGTCACCTTTTAATTTTAATTTATTCAATGACTTTATAAGGAATTTATTTAATCAATTTCTCCTTATTTCTCCACTTATCCTTCGGAGAATGTAAATGCTAAGAACTCCACTAAGAGGCTAAAAATATGGAGACATTACATCATTCCCTTATATGGATTCCATAATACATTTCCCTAAGTTAGTTGTTAGACCTTCTCAATTAATCATTATAGGACCACATTAAGAACACGTTACACTTAGTGATAACATTAATCTTCCACCTTGCAACTTGAATAACTTTTCATATACACAATATTATGATGAGTGATCTTAGTCACATCATCATCACTATTTCTTCTTCATATCCTAAACCTCAATTCTCAAAATAAAAACTTTGCTAAGAGATATAACAAGTTTACCAGAACATGCCTTTGTAAACTCTATCTCAAAACAGACATCGCCAAAACTTACATAAATTCTTCCAAACTTATCATTTTTTCTTCTGACATTAACTTCATATACTAGATACTCAAATGTATCTCCCATAACCTTGGATAGTTAGGATACTCAACTAGCTATCCGTACCAACTTGATCTTTCTATTATTCTTCTATCAGATACCATAGAAAATTGCTATGTTGACATCAATGAAAAACTCGGTCATGAATGTAACATATCATCATAGTAACATATCTACAATACTCCCACATAGCAATATCATCAGCATTCATGCTTCCAACAACCTTGCATCAAACTTTTTGTAGGGAGAGAATCCTCTTCATTAAGCTCTGAATCAGAAACCACTAGACTCATAGGAGGGATGTTCAGTACCCCACTACAAGAAGAACAATCTTATCATGATAAGAATGTCTCTTTAGTTGGAGATATTTTGTGTAGACCTGATGTGATAAAAGAGATGAATCATAGGCTGGCATATAAGAATACTATGGAAAACTCTTTTAATCACAAAATAGCTCCATATGTGGAAACAAACCTTATAGATCTCGATGATCCTGTTGATAAAGAAACAACCTCTATGGATCCTAAAGAAGTATACTCAAAGATAGAAAGTTCTTAAGAAATGGGTTACAAAAGACGATGCCAAATGCATTCATTTGGAGAAGGAGAAAGAGAAATCCAACTTGAACGCTTCAATTGAGAGAGATAATTTTCTTAGGAGGATGGTTTCCTTAAAAGAGCATAACAAAAAAAATGGAAGAAAGGACTTCAGTTCTACATGCTAATGTTTTTGGAGATGTAGATCATTTGAGATCCAAGGTTTTAGAACAAGAAAAACTCCTAAGCCAAAGACAAGAACCTATTATAGCTCAGATTAAATCCTACAAGCCTATCAGGTCAAGATTCATAGATATGACTATTAAATTAGTTGATAAGGGTAAACAAAAGGTTATAGGAATCCATATCAATGAACCTCAAGTTGCCTCTAAAAAGCCTACAAATATTTTGATGTCTATGTCTAGACTTGATCTAGAATTAGAACAGGCTAGGAAAGAGAAAGAAGATTTATCCAAGGAGCTTGAGAAAGTGGAAAGTGAAGCACAAGTAGCTGAATCTAGAAGGAAATTTTAGTGCATAAAATCCAATTCTACTTTGACTTCATGGCCCAATATGTCCACCTTAGCTACAACCTCTATTCCTACTTGTGGACCAATGATTCCAAGCCAAAATGCATCTCAGTCAACTCCTACATCATCCTTTACTACTGGTATGTAGATCTGTATTGTTTAACAAGTCCAAAAGCTTCGTATCCCTACCCAAAACTAGGCAATATCAGTAAGCACATCAAATGTTGTTGGTTTCCAAAGAAGGCCCATCTATATGGAGAATTATAGAAAAATGTCCTTCTTAGGTATCCCTATATTTCCACATCCCATCTCTAATGATCTCAGAGATAAAGTCATCAAATTTTCAGGCAATAATGTTATCACTGGTCAAGAACATTTGAGAAATTTTATTGACATGCTAAATGACTATGAAGTCGAACATGAGGATGTGGTTATGAAGCTATTTGTGAACTCTTTGATAGAGGATGCAAGGGATTGGTTTAGAAGGTTTCCTGATGATAGTGTGAGTTCTTAGAATGAATTAGAAAAAAAAATTAAAGAACAATATGGGGAAAACACTAATGTTGGGTTCATGTTGAATGATTTTAAAAACATTAAGAAGAACCCAAATGAATCCACATTTAATTTTAATGTCATATTTCAAAAGGGGGTGTCTAAGTTATTTCAAGTGATGACTCTAGGAGAGGATGTATGCCTTACCACATATTTTAATTCATTTGATTAGAAAATGGCTTGTAGCCTTTGGAATAAGAGCCCAAAGACATTAAGGGATGCTTACAAGATGTCAATAGATATAGAAAATAATATGAAAGCCTTTGGTAAGCTAGGGAAAAGTGACGATCCCAAATTGTTCAATCCTAGAAATAATAAGGAAGCTCAGAAAACTCCTGCAGGTAAGAAACCTAAAGAAGCTACAGTAGGTCAAATTTTAACTCCACTCAAAAACATGATCCTCGAGATTTTATTACAAACAAGTCCATTACTAGTGAGAAGTCACCTTTTAACAACATTCATTATAATAGGCAGCCAAACATGTAGAATTACCCATATAAAACTCAATAGAAGGATGGAAATCCTATTCCTAAAACTGCTCAAGGGCATAAGGATAAGGATACAATGGATCCTTTGAAGAGAAATTAAGTCAACATGACTGATGATGTGTCATGGTGCATTGTATGTCATGCCTCGTATTCCCCCGATCATTGTGTATTATCCCAATCCATTGTTGCAAATCAAAAAACATAAAGTTGAGATGAAGGGAAAGAAAGAAAAGATAACAAAGATATAGGCTACAACATGATAAATTTATGTGACAATAGTGAGGAGTATGATTTGGAGGATCTTGAGATTGATGTTGTAAGTTAGATAAATTTCTACTAGTCCCATTATTAGCAAGTATTATTAGATGACAATGTTTTTGATGAGGATAGAGTGTGTGTTGTGTCTTCAAGTGTGGACCACATAAATTTGAGACAACTATCTAGAGAAGAGATTGAAAAGATTATTGTAGAAATGATATCACAAGTGCATAGCAACTACAATCTTCAAAAAAAAAATATCAACACTGACACTAGAAAACCATCTAGTATATTCATAAAGGATATCACTCATAAGATGGAATATCATAGTTAGAAGGAAGATAAAGTGATAGCCAATGTTAAACATAGTACAAAAAAAGAAATGGGAACCTAAGAAGAAAGTGAAATTTCAAGTGGTTGATATAGCAAAGGCTATTGTACAAACTAAAAATTTAGAGCCTGACATTACCAAGAAAGTGACAATGCCTATTGTTCAAGAAGTGTTAGCTCCAGGTATTTCTGTAAAACCTACTATCTATAATTCACTTGATATGATTTCTACGTTGTCTTAGACATCAATGAAATTCCTTTGTCAAAGATTTTTAGGATTGAAGAAGATAAGAGTAAGGCTTTATCTTGGGTAGGTGGAATATGTAATGATAATATTTTTAAGCCAAAAGCTATACAACAAATCCAAATTGTAGAGGAGGATAATAGAGTGATGTCCCAAATACTTCAAATGTATTTGGACAATTTGTTTTTTTCTTACCTACAGGATATAGATTATTTTTTCCTTAGTCTAGTTATAAAAGGTAGAACCCTAAAGAATTGTATAATAGTCTTAGGAGCATCTTATAACATCATTCCTTTCAAAGTCATGGAAGCCCTTGGTTTGCAAGTAGATACTAGACAGGGTAGATGCAGGGAAATGGATGCTAGAGAAGTGTTTATCATAGGTACAATAAATGCATTTCCTTTTAAGTTAGCTGCTTATCCAAAGGTTGAGTTGACTATAGTTTTCCTTGTGGTAGACATACCTCCCCATTATGGAATGCTATTGTCTAGAAAATGGAGTGCTGCAATGGAAGGTAGTATGTAATGTGATTTATCATATGCTACTTTCCATATAGTAGATAAGGCTATTAAGGTTGATAGAGAGCCAAGGTTCAATCATATTTTTGAAGAGAGTATTGACAAGGATTCCACTTGCTTCTTGGATACTGATGTCAATGCATTCAAAGCAAAGATGATCATTCAAGAACTAATAAAGTTTAGAGATGCATTTATCTTGGGTATCTAATCTAGTCCCTTTTAGAAAAAAAATGGAGATATAGGACTATGTGTAGATTTCAAGAATCTAAATATATGTTCATTAAAGGACAATTGTGGCTTACCCAATATGGAAGAAATGCTACAAAGAGTTACTAGATTAGAACTTATGTACATGATGGATGGGTTCTCAGGTTACAATCAAGTGGTTGTCAAAGAAGTTGAGCAATATAAGCCTACACTCGCAACACATTGGGCACCTACATTTACAAAAAAATGCCTTTTGGCTTGACAAATGTTGTGCCACTTTCCAAAGGGCCATGGATGTAACTTTTAAGGATATTATTGATAAAGTATTGGTAGTGTACCAAGATGACTTGACAGCATACTCAAAGGATGCTAATGTTCATTGCATGCATTTAGAGAAAATCTTCATCAGATCACTAAAGTTTGGCATTTCTTTGAATCATAGAAAATGTGCATTTGTTGTTACAAAGGGTAAGTTGCTTGGTCATTTGGTTAGAAAGGAAGGGGTTAGAATAGATCCTAAGAGTGTTGAAGAAATTGACAAAATTTAGAAATCAAAGAATGTGAAAGGTATTCAATCATTTTTTGATCATATTAACTTTCTCTGAAGATTTGTTATAAATTTTGCTGAAATAAGTAGGCCCATCTCAAAAATGTCAAATAAAGGGTTAGAGATTAAATAGAATGAAGAGCCCAAGCATGGTGTTCAATGAAATAAAATGAGCCATCAAGGATGCCCCTATTTTGAGAGCTCCTAATTATTCTAAGCCTATGCACATTTTATCATTTGCATCTTTTCATACGGTTGTTGTTGTCCTATTATAGAAAAATGGAGAAGGATTTGAGCAACCCATTGCATTTTTTAGTAAGTCTTTGTAGGCTTTTGAGCTTAAATATGATATAAATGAGAAGCAAGCATATTTCCTAGTCAAAGCAATAAAGGAATTTAGGTGTTATTTTATGGGAGCCAATGTGACTGCATTTGTCCCAAGTGTTGTAGTGAAAGATATCTTCTTGCAACAAGAAGTTTTAGGAAGAAGATATAGATGGATCAATAGGACCCAGGAGCTCAATATTGATGTGTGAATTACTAAGTTGGTTAGAGGTCAAGGTTTTGCCAAGCTAATGGAAAAAACTAATCTTGAGGAAAATTAGATTAACTAGTTGGATGATGGTTATAGAAGTGACATATGTGACATGGATACCTATGAGTGGTACAAAAATGTGATTTTCTTTTTACAACAAATGAAAACTCAACCAGAGTTTACAAAAATCCAAAGAACATTCTTGAAGTTATAAGGTATTAGATACATTATTGTCAGAGGATAGTTATGGTGGAGAGACATGGAGAGTTTCCTTTTGAAATGTGTAAATAAGGAAGAATCAAAGAGGATCCTGAGTGATATGCATGAAGGGGTATGTGGTAGGCATTATATGGCTAAAATAAGAACCCACAAGATTCTTAGATCTAGCTTCTAGTGGCCTACTTTATTCAAGGATTCTCAAGAATTGGTGAGAAAATGTGATGCATGCCAACGATTTAGTGGAAAACTGAAGCTTTCTAGAAACTTTCCTTTGAAACAAGTAGAAGTGCAAGCACCATTTCATCAGTGGTGCATAGACTTCATTGGAGAAATCATGAAAAAATCTATTGGTGGGCATTCATGGATATTAGTTGCTACTAATTATTTTATAAAATGGGTAGAAGAAATTCCTACTAAAAATGAAACAACTAAAGTAGCGACCAATTTCATACCAAATAACATTATTGTTAGATTTGGATGCCCATAGAAAATTGTCAGTGATAATGCTATGTGCTTCAAATTTGAAGAATATAAAAAAATTTGCAAGAAGTATGGCATTATTGATGCTGCATCATTGCCTTACCATCCCCAAGGTAATGGTCAAGCTGAATCCAACAACAAAATTTTTCTCAAAATCATTAAGAGGATTCTAGGAGAAAATAAGAAGGTTTGGGATTCCAAATTGCCTCTATCATTATGGGTAGATAAGGTTATGGTGAAAAAGGCTATTGGTTGTGCACCTTTTGATTTGGTATATGGTATTTAGGCTAGATTACCTCAAAATAATTTGAATGATATGTACAAATTCATCCAAAAATATGATAGTGATGTTGTTGATGACATGCAATTAAGAATGGATGATATTTTATAGTTGGATGAAACAAGGAGAAATGCATCTACACAAAATGCTAAGCTTCAAGAACAGATGAGATATATGTATGATAGAAAAGCATCAAAAAGAAAATTCTAGCCTGAACATATGGTATTATTATGGAATGCTAAGCTTGAAGATAAGGGTAAACATGGAAAGTTTGATCCCATCTGGCTTGGTCCTTATTTGATTCATGGAAACAAGGGAAAAAATTCATATTATGTTAGAGATTTATCTAGTGATACTCTTGAGCTATTAGTTTATGGATAGTTCTTGAAAAGGTATTTTTGCTTAAAATACTTATTTTCCATGAACAGTAGTTTTAGGGTTTTCTATATATTCTATAAATTCTTGTGAGCTTTTGTATAGCCCTTGTATAGTGTTTCTTCTTGTGTCGTTTCTCTCTCAGAGTTGTAAAGAAAAAATTGATCAAGTATGTGGTCTTCTTCTTCCAAGGATTCTAAGCCCTCACATGAATCTACATATTCATCATCCCTAGATGGAGCCATTGTTGGCCTAGTTTTTTACTTTTAATAATTTTGTTGCATTTCATAGTGAAAACCCAAGGAATTTATGATTTTAGAGGTAGGGTTTGTTAAAAAACCTAGATATAAACTTTAAGTTTCATGAAACCCTTATCATTATGCCCTAGTTTTCAAATAATAGGAAAATATTGGATTATTTTTTAAAAATTATGTGGAAAGCTTTTCACTTTAATTCTTTTTGCTTTTTCCATTTTTTTAAAATACTTTCCTGAAAGTCTTTTTCTCATTAACCTTTGGTTCAAACCATGATTTTAACCTCGTGTTGACTCACTAGTGTTCTTTGAAAGTATTTTTAATTGTGGTGGTGTTTACCTTTATAAACTGTTGATCAAAGAAAGATCAATGATGAACGCTTTGTCGCAATTTGAAAATGCTCAAACTTTAGCAAATGTGGGAAGCTACCTTCATGACACATGTACATGATGATTTCAGTTCTTCAATGAGCCACAAAGGTTGGACCTATTAGGATAAATTCAGGTTGTCAGACTACTATCAAGACATGCTAGAAAGGTTAACTCATTTTCATTGGCTATTGTTGCTGATTAGTTTTCAAATAAGGTAAATGTTATGGAACCGTCAATCATTTGAAGATTAGTGGAGAGTGATTTCCCACTTTATGAAGATATTTGATGTTTAACAAAATTGGGGAAGTGCCTAACTGACATTTGGATAGGTGGGGTCAATCATTCAAATATCTTATGTCGATTTACTGAGTAGTCTACATGTTTAATGAGTTGGAGGGTGACTATGTTAGTGGGCCCAAAATATTAAAAGGAAACATAGAAACTTCAAAAGTTTTCATGATCGTTGATCTCATTAAAATTGGAAACTAGTGCTTTCTCACAATTTGAAAATACTCAAACTTTAGCAAATGCAGGGAAGTGCCTTGTTTATGTGTGTCTAGTTTCACAAAAAGGTAATGTAGTCATTTTGAGTTTAAAGCTAAGTCATCCAATTTGTGAAGATCGATTGTTGAATTTCAAATTTCATGGTGCAACATGAAATATGACTATTGGGGCATTAATTTTGATCAATTCTATTTTGTGTAGGTTCATTTTGCTATAAGAATTCTAATTTTTCATTATTGAACACTAAAGTTGTAGAATTCTCACAAAGTGAATATTTTTAGAGTTAAGGGCACAATTTTTTTGAGGGTTTTGATTTGTTGCTAAGTGATGTTTAGAGGAGAAAAAAAAGAAAATTGGGTGAGTATTTTGAGTTTCTATAAAATTGAGAAAATACATTCACAATAAGATAATTGTTAAACATGCCTCCATACAGGGATTTCTCAAGGAAAAAAGATTACTTAAAAAGGGTTGTACATGATGATTTCTTAGAGAAAATACCACAATCCATGAATGACCTTGGAAGGGGAAAAAAATTATTCCAAATAACCCTATGTTATTGGTCAGTGAGGGTTTTTGTGACAAAGTAAACTAGTTAAGAGAGGTTATAGTATCTATTAGAGGTTTAGAGCTTTTCCATAAATGGTTTGCATAGAGAAGACTTGATACTCCCTTGAATAATGTATGGGAATTTGACATTGTAAAAACAATTATCCTTGGAGTTTTATTTGATGATTATTTTCTTGCAATAATGTCAAAGAAATATGATCCAATAACCAAGACTATGAAGAATCATGTTGGTGATAATCCTTTTAGGGTTTCACTAGAATTAAGTAGAGAGGTTTTCAAATTAAAGCCTAACCATGTAGTCCATGAGAAGATATATATGGAAGACCTCTAGGCTAGATATGATACATAGATGGTATATTTAAGGGGAGGACCATTACAAGAGCTTTTTTTCATAATAGGATCATTACCCCTAGTTACACCAAATGCTCTAGAGGCACTATTGAAAAAATATTTCAACCCTAGAGCACAGACACTATATTTTTCTCTTTGCAAGATCTTTGGTATGGATGAGAAAGATCAAATCCTAGGTTCCATTGAATTCATCATTTCTCAAACCATTCAGTGTGGTATGAGTTCTATTTTTGACTTTACTACTCTCTTGGTAGAGGAAATTCATACTAGGTTAATGGGTATTGCAAAGGCTAAAGTTAATAAGCCCTTCTACTAGTACTCCATGGCAATGTGCATGTGTTTGTATAAGGGAGTTACCTTTTTCTCTAAAGAAATGAATTTGGAATTGGAAAGAGATGGAAAAAAAATCCCTATCCAATTATGAAGTGCAGACATAACATGAGAAGTAACTAATGCAAGCTTTGTCAGATTTGATAGGTATTTTTCTTCCAAGCTTAGAATGTTGTTAGTAGGGGATAGCCCTAGGATACCTTAACCTTTACTAGAACTGGTTAGACCTAAAGATCATGCAAAAGGGTTGATGGTAAGTCACAATTGGGGAGATATCATCCCTTATGTAGTGTCTACTATGTTTAAAGTTTATGGTTTTCTTGGAAAACCACATGTGTTACCCTATCAAGTGCCTTTAAAAGTAGGAATTGCTAAGTTCTTGTGGTAGATAGGATCAATGGAAGAAAGAGAATTTTTGGGAAAGTTTAAAGGTACTTTCTTTCCCCAAATTACTATTGTGCACAATTTTGTTTGTGTCAAAAAGGGATGAAGGCATTTGGTGAAGTGTTTAGATAAATATCAAATGGCTCAATCACATGCTTGCTTTATAGATCTAGAGGGATTTCATGATCTATTCAGAGAAAGAACTAAAGCCAAAGATCATAAACATATGGTATATTTTCAAGAGGATATAGTTAGGAATAAGTTCTCATTACAAGAATAAGAACTTAGGAAGGAGAAATGGAAAGTATATAGCAAGATCCTAGATTTTATATAAAAATTTGATCTAGACTATGATCCCCTTGCTGATTAAAAATACTAGGGAATGAAAATAGATATGTTGATGGATAACTTTTTTGGGTTTATGCAAACTTTGAATGAGAATAAGGAAATTTTGACACAAGCATACCCTAATAAGGCCATTGAGGTTGAGCAAAGATTGGAAAGTAAGATGATTTTGAACCTAGGGTAGTACATATTGTAGAAAAAAGCTAGGCCAAGTATGTAGTGGTCAAGATTGTATAGCTTGTTCCTCAATACAAAAGACCACACTCTAAAAGCCCACCTATTGCACATGCACCTAAGAAAAAATAATTGGAGCAAGGATCATCTTCTATGGTTGAAGAATACTCCCCTACCAAGGCCCCACTCTAGATATATGATGAAGTATCCTTGAGAGAGAAGTTAACAAAAATTGGAGGGGAGAGGGATATTGTAGTTACAGCAATAGATATAGAAGAAGGAGTACTTGAGGAGACTCCTATGCCAACACCAGCTCTCATCATGGGATATTAGAGAGGTAAGGAAATAGATCCTGTAATAGCACAGGGCTCTAAAAAAATTATTGATGATGAGAGTTTTGTAAAGTCAAGAGGATTTTCTCAATTCTTGTGGAGAAGAAATATTGATAATTTTGAGGCCAAGTATAAAATGATCAAAGCAGAGCAACCTACTAAAAAGGACTCTAAAATTGAAGAAGAAGTTGAAGCCAGTTTCATGGAGGACTTCGCATAGATAACCCCTTAAGGGGGAAGAAAATTGTGAAAGGATTCAAGAATTTTGATATTTACCAAAATGGGATATTGCAAATGTCATGGTTTTTGACACTGTGAGGAAAGAAAAAGATACTCAATTCAAAATTGAAGAAGATGTCTTACAGCGCCATAAGGGATTAAAATATTGTAATGATCATCAAGAATTGGTAATATGGTCCATTCAGAAAAGGAATAAAACTAGGATGTAAGAAGCCTCAAATGTTGAACATACAAGCAACCTCATAGTTTACAGGGCAAAAGAGGTAGATAGTGAAAAGGTGTCTCTAATGGCCAAAGAAATGGTGGATTTTGGAGTTTTTGTTGTAGTAAAGAACAACAATAAATTATTGGAGCTCAATGCTAGATTTGAAGAGATGCTAAAGGCATATGATTAAAGAGGAAATAGGATACATTAATTAGAGGATCAGATGGCTCAAATGGACAAGCAATCTAGAGAAAGAATAATGGGAGAATCCAACGAAACCAAGATCACTTATCCTCCTTGTCCTTTAATTGAACCTTTCATGTCAACTCCTCTCATAAACCTACTAGATACTCCAAAGAGACCTCAATCTTATATAGTTGAAGAGTTTGAAGAGGAGAAGAGAAAACTAAGGGAACTGAATGTAAAATTGGATATATAGTATGAGGACAAGATAAGAAAAACAATTATGTATATGGTAAACAAGATTGGTTGGCCTACATTTTATGAATAATTAACAAGAATAATTAATGCATGGGATGAGTTGAAAACTAGTGAGGCTACCTTGAAGAAAATTTTGAACAAAAGTAATATTAGAAACAAGGATGTTGCTCTTTTATGCTTCTCAGTTATTAGTTTGTGTTATGAGAAAATGGAGAAAACTTTTGACATAACTAGTGACCTCTCTCATTTTGATGACAAGAGAGTCACTCTACCAAAAAGGATGATAAATTATTTTTCCAAATATTTAGAAGAAGATTTTGAACTATTCCCTCATGCTCTAAGGAAAATAGATAAATTGAAGAAAAAAGAGGAGTGGACCCAAGAATTGGATGATTTGTTGTGCCTCAAGTTGAATAAAGTTATAAATGAAAAGGGGAATGTATGGTTGGCCAAAACAACTAAGGAGGTTGTTAAAGTTCAATTATTTTTTAATTCTTTGAGAAAGGAATTTTTTGAAATAAATAAATTAGGAGAATATGTTTTAAAGAACAAACATGAAATATTAAGTTTTAATTAGCCAGATCACACACTTTTCAACAAATGGATGGCATATTTTGTACATTCAAAATAGTTAGAATTTAGTGAAACTAATGAAGATAAGGTAGACCAAGATGAGTTACATGTAATTGATGCATCGATTAAAGGAGAAGGAGAAAAAGAAAAACAATCAACTACAAACTTGGCAGTAGAAGAATCAAGTGTAACTATCAGTTTGTCAGTACACAATGACCTGGAGAACTGCAAGTTAAACTAAGCATTCAAATACCAGATTCTAGTCCATCACAAGTCAATCCAATGGTATTAAGGACAGTTTTCATCATTCTCTAATTCTGAAGCTTGTTGCATCTCATGCTATATAAATGAGATCCCAAGGCTAGAGAAAGGGTCTGAACGATTATATAATTTTAGTTTTTGCTAGGTTTACATTCGGTCTAGTTTTCTTGATGTAAATTTTGTGATGTATTTTCTTTGCAAATCTGAGAATAAATTAACATTCAAAGATCATGTTCTCTTGTCTTGAGTTATTCTGATTTTTATTCCAATGTTATATGATTTTCAAATAAAATTAATACAAAGATGAAATATCACCATATCTATTTTCTCTTAATCGTGTCTTCATTATTATTAACTAGTTATGTTGAGGTTGTATGGGAAAATCTTATTCAATTTAATACAACTAGGATAGGTTGTATATAAGTTTTTTGTTGCTTTTAATTCAATGAATTAAGTAAATACTTTAGTGATAAGATAGGATTTCTAGGTAGTAAGAAGGATATGCAATCAATTAGGTCAAAATAGTTGTGTGGACTTTGAATCCCAATGAATGAGGCACTAATAAATTATTTTAGTTTGCATATGAAGAGAACATGGATTAGCATCAAGCCAAATCTCAAAATTCAAATCAATTTTACTTTAATATATGAAGAATATAATAGTTGGTCAGCATTTGGTTGCATTTAATTTATGTGTTTTGGTTAGTTGTTGTCACTCAAAAGTATATGTAAATCTAAGAAGAATTATGAACAAATATCTGCTACAGGGGATAAGTATTGTAAAATAATATCAGTAAGTGAATAAAGTATGAAGATAATATCTAGTTTTGTAACCTTTTATCCCTCAAGTGCACCCACCTTGGTTTTGGAGAACCTAAAGAGTAGAAAATCCTTGTGGTTTTGTTGATGTTGGGTCCAAATTTGAAGATAGGAAATAGCTAACCCTTAGACTAAGTTGTTATTCACCATCTTCATATCAAGAATTTTGTTGCTTGGTAGTTTGAAAACACCAAAAAACTACTCTAGGATGATGACTGTGATGTTCCTTATAGATAATTTGATGCTTTTTTAGTTATTCAAGTGGTTTTTAGCTAGAATTGAAAAAGAAACAGGGAAGAATCTAAAGTTCTTGAGATCTGACAGAGGTTATGAGTTATTTCAAATGATTTTAATACATTCTACAATGATAGAGGAATCAAAAGACAAATATCTACATCAAGGACCCTTCCTCATATTGGGATAGTTGAAAGGAGAGATAGATCAACAATTGACTGTGCAAGAACATGGATGATGGAGAAGAGTGCATCAAAGAAGTATTGGAGAGAAGCTATTAGTACTACTATCTATACTCTAAATAGATTATAGGTCAAGAATGGTACAAGTGCTACACCTTTTTAACTATGGTATGGATATGCTTCTAATGTGAAATATTTCAAAATATTTGGAAGAAAATGATATATACTTAAGGATAATAGGAATAGAAAACTTGATGCAAAGGGTGATAAAGGTACATTCCTATGAGAATCCACCAAGAGTAAAACTTACAAGTGTTTGAACTCTAACACTAACAAAGTTGTGGAAAGTGCAAATGTGAAAGTTGATGGGTTTGCAGAAAGAAGTGATATTACATGGAATGAAGAACTTGAAGATTACAGTACATTGATCTATATGGATGGTGGTGTTCCCAGTACTCCAAATGAATAAACAAATAAGTTGCAATTTCCCAGGAGACAGGAAATGATTTAGGGTGACAACAAATTTCCAAGTAGCAGATAGTAGGTCTCGAGAAACATACTGAAGATTCTGACTCACATATAGGCAATTGTGATAATTAATTATATAAAGAATGTTAAGCATGCAAAAACTAGACTAGAACTTGAACAAGAAAGAGAAAATGAGCTTGATATTATTTTCCAAGATGAACCTATAGAATAATAGAGAAGGAAACCACTTGTGCTAGAAAAAATTGTAAGAAAACTTTACGAATCTAAACAAATCAATTGTGATATTGAATCAAGTGTTATAACAAGGAAAAGAATCAAATAGGATACATTCTTACTCTATGAATTTAAGTCCAAATTGGTAAAAGATACTCTAGACAATGAAGATTGGATTCAGGCAATGAATAGGGAAATTGAATAGAATGAGAAGAACAATACTTGGATCCTAGTACCAATACCTAAAGACAAAAATGTTATTGGAACAAAGTGTGTTTTTAGAAATAAACTCAATGAAAATGGTGAAGTAACAAGAAACATGAAGCAAGACATAAATGCAAAGGATATGATCAAGAAGAAGGATTTGATTATGGAGAAATTTTTGCTCCTATGCTGAGACTTGAAGGAGTCAAAACTCTTGTTGCATAATCAGCCAACAAGAATTTCAAGGTATATCAAATGGATATCAAATCTACATTTTTGAATGGTATGCTTGAGGAAGAAGTGTACATTAACAACCTAAAGGTTTTGTAGATCCAGATAAGAAGAATATGGTATATAAACTGAACAAAGCCCTTTATGGATTGAAACAAACCCCAAGAGCATGGTATGAAAGACTACATAATTATTTGGTGAATATTGGTTTTGAAAGGACAAATGATAACAGTAATCAATATTTGAATAATGGTAAGATCAATAAAATGTTGCTATCTGAAATATTTTTTGATGACATTATATTAGGAGGAAGAGAAGCATTGTGTAAATAATTTGTTGATGAAATGAAGAAGGAATTTGAAATGTCTATGTTTGGTGAAATTAAATTCTTTGTTGCATTATAAGTATGTCAAATAAAGTTTTCTATTTTCATTACTCAACCCAAATACATCAAGGAGATACTGAAGACTTTTGGTATGGAAGATTTGAGACCAATGAGCACACCTATGTCTAAAGGATATAAGCTATCTAAGAATGATGAATATGCTAATGTGAACCAGACATTACATAGATCTATGATTGGAAAATTGCAATATGTTGTTCATGGTAGACCTGATATTGCATTAGTAGTTGGGATAGTTGCTACATTTTCATAAAATTCTAAGGAGAATCACATGATGGTAGTGAAAAGGATAGTGAGATATCTACAAGGCTATGGATGATAATACAAGAGAAATAATGGGTTTGAACTAAAGGTATTCACTGACTCTATTTGGGCTGGAAATATTGATGATAGTGTTATTTATCCAATGAGTTTCCATATTTAAAAGTCTTTCCTTAAATTTTTGCCCATTCAACTATCAAAGTCCTTCTTTCATCGCTCCATGTATTTTTTATCATTCGAAGTGTTGTGCGGAGCCCCGAACACTCCCCGTCACTATTTCTTTCTTTGAACCACTTTGAACAACTTTGAACTTTGGTTAAAAGAAATTCAAAGTATTTCAACCAAAGGTTTTTGCACTAACGATTTTCTTGCAGGAAATGTGCACCAAAATAGCGAGGTGTTATTTTGAATCACTTTGAACCTTGGTTCAAAGTAGTTCAAAGTCATTCAATGATAAAGGCTTCTTGGTGAAAATGCATCATGTTATACAAATGAGCCATCATTTCACAAGGCATTTATTTTCATCTTAGAGAATAATAATTAAAAGGATGTTTTAATTCCCAATGCAAAAGATCATCATTATGACTAAAGTGGGAAATCTTTAGTTGAAAAGGGGATTGGATGTCATAATAAGGCTAATCATTATTGATATAGCCGCAAAGGAAATTATTAAATGAGATGGTTATGTCAAAAGGCCTTCGAATGTGTGAACCTAAATAAGAAGTGATTTTTCATGAATGCATCATAATGAGGTCGTAATTTTGCACATAAGTACTCTTTCCTTCTTAAAATGATCTCGGCTTTCCCTTTTTGTTTTTTGTGCAAAGAATTAAGAGTCTAAAGGAGAAGCTATTAAGGAGGAAAGAAAGGAAAACCATTGTTTTTTGGCTGATTATAGGTGAGAAACATAGAAATTCTTGTTTTCTTCTACAATCTATGTGTTTTCAAAGATAATCAGTTCCTAACCTTGTTGTATTTGATTAAGGATGAAATATGTGTTACATTTCTTTAGCAACATTTCAAGTTTGGAATGCAAAAGGCCTGTCATATGTGATACCAACTTAGAGGGTGTTAAGTTGGAGAAATTGCAAGCAAATTTCCTTGAGTATGTAGATGAATCAAATGGGTGTATGGAAATTCTGACCTGTGGTCTAGTTGAAGCTGCAACTTTTCCGCCAGCCCTTCTGAGCCCTAAATTGCTTCAAATTTGCATTGATCATTATCATGTAAGGAGCACAAGTATAATAAACAAAGATGGGGAACTAGTGTTATCAATTTCAAGGGAAACTATTGCCTTTGTACAATGTCTACCAAAAAATACATTTGCCATAGTTTCTCCCATTCAATCCTTGGCTAAATACTGAGAAACTCCAAACCAATACCATAATATTCTAGCTAGGAAATAGATTGAAATAACTATGGTGGAGGTTCTAGGTTACCTAAGATAGTCACCAAGGATCATCTTGAGCCTCATATTCATGACTTTGTAGCATTGTTACATCAAGTCAAGGGTTCAACAAGTGTTTACCTCTTTAAGGACTAGATGTATCATTATATAGAAATCATTTTGAAAGGAGAACAATGGATGGACTGGGCTGAAATTGTTGATAATTCATTAAGGATGCAACTAAAACATGCCAAAGAATTTAGGGAGATTTTCTACATGGCCTCATACTTGACATACTGCATTGCCTATGTTATTGATCTTATCCCTCTCCCTCATGAAGTCTGGAATGAAGAAATAATAGTTTATCAATATTGCCCCCTGCTACAAAAGGACAAAATGCTAGAGAATTTTGGGAAGGTTCATGATGCATTAATAGAAAACGTGCATGTATCTTTGAAGAAAGCACCCATGCCCAGATTGTCTTCTGAAGCTCAAAAATTGGTTCAACAATACGGAAGCTATTTCATACAATTTCCCAAGTTAACCTATTCGAGAATAGATAAATTTGAAGATGAACCAATAAAACTTCCATGATATGCATTGGATTGCTTTACTCTAGTTGAAATTTGTTGGCAATTATTTTTTGTTATTAAAGATAACTTACCATAGGAGAACTGGGAGACATTATTCCCGGTCAAACTTGGTTCTTTGGTTTGTAATAGTATGATTAGTGCCTCTGTTATAGGAAGTAATCTACTTGGATTTAGTTTTGGTTCTTACCATAGCAGAAAAAATTTTGATAGCAAAGGCTTTGTAGTTCAAACTCTTGGTCTTAAAGGTCACCCATCAACAACTCCACAATTAGAAGATTTATGGTAGGATTGTAAAGATGAGGAAGAAGTATTGAGAAGAGACCATTCAAGATTGACATTGCAACAAATCAATTCCCTAAAACTAAAATTTCAAACAAAAGGGATAATTGAGGATGGCTCAGATATGATTGAACCAAGCTAGGAATAACCCAATGAATTAAAACCACTGGAAGTAGACTAGAATTAGGATGAGGAAGAGGGTAAAATCTAAGAGTTAGATTTATACTCACACAAATGATTGGCTAAAGAAATAGAGGAAGAAAGTTGTCAATGAACCCTCTTCAAGGGTGGTTTCTTTTTCTAAACCATCCACATCTGACACCCAACTTTCATCTCCTGTTGCAAGTAGTGTGTTGGCTCAAGGTAAGTAGAAGAGGACACCAATCCATATACAAAATATGGCTCCTAGAATTAGGTCTAAAGCTAAATTTGAGGCCCTTAAGTAGCATGAGATCCAAAAAGAAAAGATGTCAATTCAAGGACAAGATTCAAATGATAGTCTCAACTTCTCGGATGGTGTCAATGGAGATGTGCAGTTCATAAAGGCCCCTAAAGTGGATCAGCCAAGGTTCATGACTCCCACCAAAGATGCTCAAGCAATCTCTATAAGTCTCGTTGTCCCATCCTAGTTATCCAATTCAATCAGTAAGAAGAGAAATCTATAGCTAGTTTCAACACATGTAAAGGATATAGTAACCAAATATGTTGCTCAGGGTTCAAAGGTTAAGAAATTGAAAATGGATGCTCATTTAACTAAAGACCTAGTGACCGAAAAAATAATGGCTGAAGTAGCCACTTATAAGTAGAAAAAAAAATCTAGGGAGATCAAAAATGAAGGTTTCAAAGTCACTTCAGTTGAACTAGGAACCATAAATAGGAGCACAGGCAACAACTTTTTCAAGCTTTTTGCCGAACATATGTTAACTCAATCTGAAAAAGATAGCAAGGAGAAAAAGGAACTTAAGGGTATGGTGATGACTATGGCCACCTATATTGATTCTTTGATGAATCTTGGGGCTCTACTATTTGTTTAAGCCCCTCAATCCTTCAACCCAAACTCTGTAGATAGCCAACAACTAGTAAAGAAAATGCAAAGGGGGAGGTTGCTATCAGATGCTATGAAAGATTGGGTGGATGCTATCATCAAGGAGGGTAATAATTTTATTCTACAATTCACCCTTGTATATACTAAAGGAAGAATGCTTTTGGGAGAAATTCAGACTCTGATTCTAGGATGGGAAACTAAATAGAGTTGGTGTTAGGTGGTTGTATTCTAGGTAACTAAAGTTGAGAAATTTGGAATGCTTAAGTTTTTGAATGAAAATCCAATGAAGAATGTAGATCCCTACATGTTATTCATCATGAAAAACAACTTGAGTTGGAAAGAATCAGTTTATGAGGAAGCAATAAAATAAATGCAAGCCATTGAGAGAAAATTTGTTGGGATGCATGAGGAACTCCTTAAAGACATGAATATAGTAAATCCTACACAAATCCTATAGTTTGATGATGGGAACATGGATTCTAAAACATTGACTAAAAGCTTCAATTAAGTCATTGAGAAGATCAGGGATAATGAATTGCCTACTACTAAAGATTTCACTATGTTAGCAAATATCAAATCCATGCTATGCCTTAACAAAAATCTCATGCTCGTTAGAGCTTGAAAATCAACGAGTTCAAATGGCAAAAGGATGTGTGTAAGGCTAGGCTACTGAGTCTAAAGAATCTGCATTCCCATGCAATGCAAGAGTTCATGAATACCTTCAAAAGTTGGAAGTTGGTGCGACAGACCGTGGGTGAAGAAGAGAAAATCGACAACGAGACTTGAACAAGATAGTTATTTCCATTTACATTTTGATAGCTACTTTTATAATTATTTTCTTGTTCATAACTATTTCTTGTTTAAACTAAAATGGTTGGGTTTTAATGGAGGCCTTTTGGATCTATAATGAAACTATAAATGTTGGGGCACTAAACTAATTAAGGGTTAGAAAATAGGTAGCTAGAGATTCTGATAAATAGGTACTTTATAATAGTGATTGAAAGATAGCATATATATGTTTTTTTTGCTTTTTGAATGATTGTGTGCATGAAGGAAGTTATATATATAAAATCTTTGATTTGGCTTGGAAACTTGGCATTTGAAGTGTTTAAATCATTGTTACTTTGTGAGCTCTAATTTAGTGATTCAAGATATCTATTGTTGTTCCTACTGTATGTTTGTTTTAATTAGGATTCTTGAGTGATTGATTTCAAGTTGTGGTATTATTCATTTCTTTGAATAGATGTTCTGTAGAAGTAGAGTTTGATAAATTTCCTCTTTATTGTTTGAATGAATCCTTGTCTCACTACCTAGGAGTATGTGAGAGAACCTTATGTGCTTTTTGGTAAAAGTGTGAAGATAATCTTTAAATCCATTAAAATTTCTATAAGGAAGATGTACCTTTGAAATGAAAAGATAAAACCAAATAATCTAAAGTTTTCTCAACTGTTGTGAACATTTTTGTGTTTTCTAATACCTTGGGCATAGAGTGAATTTGTTAAATAATTGAAAAGACAATCTGTTTAGTAACAAATTTTTGGCGACTCTACTAGGGAAGAGTCCATTTGAAAAAGAACCTAGTTTTTGAAAACTATGAATAACAATGGTTCTTCCACATAAAAATGTTTTCCCTATGCTACAACCTAATATCATATTTGAAGATACATAGGAAAATATAATGTAGTGACCTGAACCAACACTATAATGTTTGAACTAGATTTTTCCACTTTCCCCTTAATGCTAACCTAGAAATATAAACCCTCTAGTTAGATAACCAACTAAGGAAAACAACAGATGATAACCCAGAAAGATATTTTTGCAACTCTTAAACATAATATTCAAAAATACATACACATGAAGAGGAAACACAAACAACAAATAAAGGCCAGAACTCACTCCAATCACTTTGTCTTCTTCAAAATGGCACTAAAGTGTGAGCATATGAAATTGCATAACAAATCAAAGTACCAAACCAATAACTTTCCCACAATTCAGAGGGATTTTGTTGCATTAGATATCAGCAATACCATAACTAGCAACTTCTAGATAACTACTAAAATGTTATTGTATTATGCAACAGCAATACAATAACCAGCAAATTATAAATTCAATCTTAAACACAATTCTACAATTGGATTGGAAACTTAAGAGAAGAACTTGTAAGCACAACTGAGACACCTGAATTGATATCTCCACTAGCAATGGTTTTGTGTCCACTGCTTGCTTGCATGAGGGGCTACTTCCTCACACGGGCTAAAAGCTGAAACTTTCTAAATGACCCTCTCAAGAGATAACTGAAAAATCTGAATAGTAAATCAAGCATAACAAAAGAATGAGTCTCATCTCCTTTTATCTTCACAATGGTGACTCTTCAACTTCTCCTAGATAAATCGTCTTATTCCTCCTCATCCTCTTGCAACCACATAAAATATTAATTTGACCTTAATAATATATCTCCAGGTAACATAGTCAAATTTAATATTGAAAATGTGATCCTTCTTAATAATTCTAATGTCCCCAAGAAGGGACATTACAAATCTCCCCTCCTTGAGATTACTTGCCCTCAAGCAATATGTACCAGGATCCCATATAAATCTACAGTTAATCCAATAGCCCAAACTGTCAAAAAACCTAGTCAAACTGTGAAGCATAGTACCACTCTCCAAAATACTTGTCAACCAAACTCTTGGATCCCATATTAATCTTCGAAGAAATGATGTGCCTATAAACTGATCAACACTAATCAACACCATAATCAGCCTCAAACTGAATAGGACCACAACAAAATCCTCGTCCAACCATAGATACAATCTACCAACACGTGCATCCCAAACTTGGTTACGTTGCCCCGCTACTATGATGAGACAAAAATATATCTAGGGTCCATGTATAATCTTGTAGAATGTGAAAACCTAACCTAAGTGGACAATGTAAGAAATGAACTGCTCAAAAGCTGAAAGTAGCACTCTGGGTGCATCAAATTCCATACTATCTTCATCAATCTAGATACCCTCTGGATACATATGTACTATGAATGAGAATGAATTTGAAAGAGCACTACCTATGACCAACACATAACTCTCCTCAAAACTACACCAAAATCTATCCAAAAGCTATTGTAAGTAATCCAACCAACTTCAGTATGGTGTGAAAATAGGAACCCAATGTGGACTGGTTCTATGATGCATAACCATAGTCAATTTGCCACTTCCATCCTATGACCCATATCCTTTGCTAGGAATTGTACTAAGATTCCATATCCTAAAATCATCTTCATCGTGATAATCAAAAGGAGATTCTTCATTTACTTCAAATAGGGGATTATTGGGAATCCAGTCAACTTCAAACACAGGGTTATCGATAAGCTGAAAGTGATATGAAACTTGGGTACTTGATCGCTTGGGACAATTATCCAAGGCATATGTTTTCTGAATGCTATCAAGTTCATCAATCACTTCTAGAAAAAACTCCTACCTCTCTTTATCCTCCTGCTCTTAAGAGTGATTCATGGTCCTAATTTGATTTGTTGCTTCCTAAAGATAAAATTAGCCCTCATCTAGTGACTCATGAGTAACCGTAAGCTCCCTTTTGAGCTCATAATCTCATTCCTTTCTTTATCCAGGTGATCAATATGAATTTTTGCAACCTTAAGAATGTTATCCCTATCAGAAAGTAAGTGAAAATATTCTAATTTCATGGTTTCAAGAGTAGTTTTGACCACCTGTAGATCAGCAACAAGCCAATCTTCTTTCTCTTCCCTTCATGCCTTCCTGTTGATATCCTCAACCAAATTGTGAGTGTTGTCATATTGTACTAGAGAAGTCACAATTCTATCTTCATTAACCTTCAATTAACTCCTTAAGGTGTGCATTCCATGATTGTCATTTTGAAGCAGTTCATTTTTTGGTAGGGTCATCTGGATATGTTCTTCTAATTTAATGTCATGGGCATCAACATTAAAAGATTCACCATACAAAGGTTCCAACCTACAACAATCTTGAGTGCAACCACCCTCGTCCACCTGTTTGTCAACCCTAACCTCAATTTCACCAACATAAAAACTTGTACCCTAGGTAACTCCTTCCATGTGGTTGCTAGAAAGTTGTACATCAATAGTAGTTGGCAACTCTTCTTCTTCATGAACCTCTACTTGAAGCTTGTGATCTGTTAGAAATTCTTCATACACATTTTTGTCCTAGCCCCTTTCAAAAAGATCCTGAACCAAATCCAAATACTCTCTTTTTTCCATCTCAATCTTATTCTACTAGTCAAGATAAAAATCCATATAATCATTGAATGATAGATTATTCTAAATTTGGGTAGGAAGAGTTTTATATTCCTTGTAAATGTCAAGTACCTTCACTCTTATAATAGATTTTGACTGTTGGGCTATCTGTACTTGTATCTTCATAGTATTTGCATTGGCAACACTCGTAGTCACTTGATTTGAGATTTTATCTTTCACAAAGGCCAACTGTTGTTCAGAAGGCTTCAAACATAACTTCACGTTACTATTTTCAAGCTTTTTTTGTGTTTTTAGACTTGATTTGGTAGGCACACTAGAAATTTTTTCTATACTCTCTTTATATGGTGTAGATAATGACAATGCATTTCCAAATGACTTTTCACAAGTGCTTCGAACTGGTTCCATGTTAGCATCATCCATCACAAAACTCTTCTTTAATGTCTCATATCCACCTATACCAGGGTGTTGATGTTGTCTGAACCTAGAAGATGTCATATCATCCTCTATTGCATTATCTGTCGTCTAAATAGAATGTTGTGAATAAGAACCCCAATATATGGGGTATGTGTTAGACCAGCTTTGGAATAAGGACTATAAGTCAATCTCTACATGTTGTTTGAAGAACTTGAAGGTGTAGGAGTCCTATATCTTTCCTTGTGGTGGCTTTTACTACCTAACCAGAGTTCTTTTGTTGTTGGAACAAAAGAGCAATTATTACTTAGGTAACCACTTTCAATTGATTTGCAGGGCAGCACCCACATAGGTTGCACACCCATATAAGCTTCTGCAACATCTACAAGTGACAATGTTGCATTTTTAGAAACATTGCCACACAAAGCATCAGCCATCCACTATTTCCCCCTTTTTCCTAGGATTTTCATCTCACTTCTTGCCATCTTTGTGCTTCCTCAAGTGCTTCATTCCTCAAATAATTCCCAGAGTGCTCTTTCAAGCCAAAAATATCAACTACCAATGACTGAAGCAACATTGTTAGGTGTATGACCTCATCCCTTGTATCACACAAAAACCATCAGGAGTATAGCCATCTCCTTTCAAAATCTCCAGTTCCACTTGAAGCTTTTCTAGATGACCAACCTTTTGACTGCTTGACTAATTCAATAATCTTGGAGGTAGTCTCCTATGTTATAGGATTTCTATTCTTACAATGCAGTTCAACTCTGAGACATACTTCACTGCCTCCTTTTCTTTTTGTGAGGGCAAGTCCAAATTGTCAAAAAACATCAACTGTAATAAACTATGTTGAGAGATGAAGGACTTGGTCTGATGTGTTGCCACTAAACTAAGATATTGGTCGTGCGAGATGGTTGCAGAAGAAATCCATGTATGTGTGAGTTTGAGCAGATATGTCACCCAAACAATTGGTTTTCCATGCCACAGATGGTAAAACTAGTTACGGCTGGCAAACACATCTTTCAATATTTGAAGTGACCATACTCCTACCACAACATATTTGTTCAACACTTTCCTCAGCTACTCATCTGTAACATACTCATCCCATAAAGCAATGTTGCTCGAACTGGAATGTGGAGCAGTGTCTCTTCTTATTGTTCCTGACTAACCACTGGAGGTATATGTTTTGTAGTAGTTCTAGAAATGTTCGATGCCACATGTAATGGTGAAAGGTACAACTTAATATTTTTCATCCTCCTCACAAAAAAGTTGCTCCTAGTCTCTCTTTTTGTGAATCAATTTTTGAAGTGTCTTAGGTCGCACTAGGAGTATATATAATTATGTCCCTTTTTTGGCAATGATATCCTCTTTGTAATAGCAACTCATCCTCTTGTGAGAATCTTTGCTAAAAATTTGGAAATGTGACACCTCCCCACTCTTACAATCCTAAACAAATGGCAATACCTCTATATACAAATTCCCTATGAGTAACAGACAAAACTTGGGCATAAATTCATTTCCAAACAAAAATAGAAATCAATGTTGTTAACAAAACAACCTTCCGAAAGCTTTGCCCAATAGATAATAGTTGGCTAAGAGATAGTAAATTTAGAGTTATAATTTCAAACTTCTCTGAATTTATATCATGCCATTTTCCAACACTCCACCTGCACTATGAATTCTCTACATATCTTGTGCTGGTAGTGAGTTTTGATTGTTTTTCAATACTCCTTCACCCATCAAGATTTCCACATATTTTCTTGCCTCTCTATCAACATGTATAACATTTTCCCAAAATTATCTTTATAAAGGACCATCGCCTAGGATAACGTAATGTTTTGTTACATTATCTTTTTCCCAAACCGATCTCTGTTCCTAATGACACTTGCTTCTAGTAAATTTTGTCTTATTACCACCGTTGCACCTAAAAAAGGTCCAGTTGTACTATTGTATGTGCCAAAAAAAATTTGGACATGAATGTCATCTGGATAGGATTTCTTTAACCTTTCAGCCACATTTCTTTTCAACAAATCAAAGGTGTATGTAAGTAAGGTCTCTCTAGAATGGCATTTACTAGTTTTTCCTCGAGCTTGAGTTTTCTTTCATAAGTTGATCTTTCCTAAGACGAATCCACTCCTTAAGCAATAATAATTTTCAGCATGAAGTTGTATCCATCACGGTTGGTTTCCTTTATATGCCTTGCGAATTGGATCGTGAACTGGAATAAATGTCAGCCAAATATCAAGAAAAGTCCAGATGTTCTCTTGCCAAGATTATATATTTGTGTACATATGTACAAGGTTTGAAGATGTATACTAGCGGCTACACAAGTCTTTTTGCTTGGTGTTTCTTGTTATGATGCCCAAACTCTAAGGCCTTTCTACTCTATGACTCTCATAAACATCTCGTGACTTTGAAAATGGCTCCCAAAAATGAGTTACGTTGGCCGACAAGATGAAATAGACACTTGAAATGACTTAGCAAAGATGGCTTGCGCTAGCAAAACTCATATGAATACGCCTAGTGGCATTAATAAGATACCTCTATGAATGGCCAAAAAAATGACTCCACCTAAATACCAAGAGATTACACATTCAACACACTGCTAATCTCATATTTACCTTGCTAGAACCAACTCCACAGACCAACATTCACTCACACTAATAATCTGACAGAGTTTCGTGATCTACGTGAACACCATAAACTTCTTACCTTTTCCTCTTGAACTTTATGTTTGATGAAAGGACTACATTTTCGTCCAGCCTAATGCAAGATTTTTTTGAGGGGTTTCATCCTTAGAAAACCAGTCACATTTAAGCAACTAGAACTTGTAATATCTTAGTTCATAAATTATCATGTGTAATAGACCTATAACTTCAAGGATTCTTCTCCCAAAATAAACTTCCATAGGATGGCAGGATCTCAAGCTCTGATACCACTATAGTGACCCAAACCAGTAGTATAATATTTGAACCAATTTTTTCTACTTTCCCCTTAATGCTAACCCCAGAATATAAACCCTCTAATCAGATAACCAGCTAAGGAAAACAACAGATGATAACCCAAAAAGATATTTCTACAACTCTTAAATATAATATTCAGAAATACATACACATGAAGAGGAAACACAAACAACAAATAAAGGCCAGAACTCACTCCAATCACTCTATCTTCTTCAAAATGGCATTAAAGTGCAAGCATATAAAATTGCATAACAAATCAAAGTACCAAACCAGTAACTTTCCCACAATTTGGAGGGATGTAGTTGCATTAGATATCAGCAATACCATAACTAGCAACTTCTAGATAACTACTAAAATGTTATTGTATTATGCAACAGCAATACAATAACCAGCAAACTATAAATCCAATCTTAAACATAGTTCTACAGTCAGATTGGAAATTTAAGAGAAGAATCTGTAAGCACAACTGAGACACCTGAATTGATATCTCCACTGACAATGGGTTTGCATCCACTACTTTCCTGCATGAGGGGCTACGTCCTCACATGGGCTGAAAGCTAAAACTTTCTAAATGACCCTCTCAAGAGAGAACTAAAAAATATGAATAGTAAATCAACCATAACAAAAGAATGAGTCTCATCTCCTTTTATCTTCACAATGGTGACTCTTCAACTTCTCCTAGATAAATCATCTTATTCCTCCTCGTCCTCTTGTAACCACATGAGATATTAATTTGACCTTAATAATAAATCTCTAGGTAACATAGTCAAATTTAATATTGAAAATGTGATCCTTCTTAATAATTCTAATGTCCCCAAAGAAGGGACATTACATATAATCTCAAACTTGGCTCCAACCACCTAGACATTGTGCTGAAGTAATCAACAATTTCAACAAGTATTGAATGTTTTGGAAAGAGAAGAAGAAAGGGCTGAGTTATTAAGAGGGGTGCCCGAAGTTCAAGAAGAGGCAGTTGTTAATAGACTTGCTCAAGCACCTGTAAGACCTTGAACCTAGAAGTGGGAAATAGAGCTAGTTGCTTGAAGATATACAAGGGGAGAAAGAGAAAAGGGGATCCTAGATGAAAATTTTGAGCCACTAAAGAACCTAAAATTCTTACCAGATTTCAATGATCCCAAAAAGAAGAAGATCAAATCCTGAAGTAGACCTAGTTCACCACCAAACCAATCCTCTCTTTCACCATTAGTATAATCCTTGCTTCCATTGAAAGGTCTTGTCCCTACTTATTTAAATATCCAACCTTTGCAAGTTTTTCTACCAAACATGGTTGTTAACCAACCATGGGGGCAAAACATAGGGCCCTTAAATCTAGGTGTTAACCCTGTAGCATTACTGAAAGGAGCCTCTAAAATTTTACCTAAGTTTAGTGGAGATGGTAAAGTTTCAACAGATGATTATTTGAGTTCCTTTCATATAGCTTGTGGTGTCATAAGTGTTCCCACTCAACAAGTTGTTGTGAGACTATTTGTCTGAATATTAGTCGATGCTGCTATTGATTGGTTCAATCACCTACCCCGTCATTCCATCACCAATTGGAATGACATTTAAAATGCATTTGAAGATAGATTCAAAGCTCCTAAAAATGAATTCTCTCTCCTACTTCAACTTAGTCAAATGAAAAAGGAAATGCATGAACCTATGAGAGAATTTGTTGCTAAACTTAATAGGTTGGTTCAAAGAATTCCTGCAACATCTAGACCTAATGCAGAAAACTAGAAAACATTCTTTATCAATGTTGTTTCTCTAGATGTAAGTTTTCATATCATTAAGGATATGGCTGTTGATTTAGCTACTGCCCAGAGGCTAGCTATTCAATTAGAAGATGCATTTATCAATGCTAGCAAATGGAAAAGAGAAGATCAAACACCTGGAACTACTTCATCATCTACCTCTACAAACCCTATTATAGAGAAGTTGATGAATGATGTAGCAATGATGAAAAGACAGAAAAATAAAACCAAGGCCCTTATCAAACTCCTTATCAAGATATTCATAGGTGACAACAACCTCAAAATTTTGGTAAAGCTCCCACATTGACTACCCCTCAAACAAGATTACAAATTGAAGAAGCTCTTAAAGAGGCAAAGTATTTTTTTTCATATGACTTCAAATCATGATGAACGAAATTGTCCTGATTGGCTAAATTATGTTCAATTAGTGAAAAATTCTCTTGTAGTAGAAAAAACACCTAAAAATGAGAAGGTAGAAGATAGAGATGTAGGTGTTTATTTTCTTGAGTATGAACCCGATTCAGAAAGGGGAAGTAATGTTTGCATGACACTTCAAGATCCTTCTTGCACAGTAATGACTAGAGGTCAAAGAAACTAGAAACCCTATACAGGAGCTAGCCCAAACATGTCAACTCCTAAAGGAAAAAAACATAAATAAGCTAATTCAACAAAGACTATGGAACCAAGAATTTTATCTAGAATAGAATCAATGGCTCGTGCATCAGCTTTTCATATTGTAGAATTCTATAAATCCTCTTCTATATCTATTTCCCCAGCCAAATATTTGAAACTTAATCCTAAGGAGTTAGACTAGTTAGTACAATATGTGAAAGGAGGCTCTGCTACTAATGTGCAATTTGCTAATGGTATGACTAAAAACTAAAAGGCTGTAAGTGAACCCATCTTTGTGTCTAAAAATTGCAGAACAGATACCTCTTACAGAGAAATAGCTACTAATTATGTTGAAAAGGAAATAGAAGAGAAAAAGCCTAATTCATTTTATATATCATTATTATTAAATGGACAAAAACTCAATAACTGTATCAATGATTTTGGAGCATTAGATAATATTATGCCCATGCCTATTGCAAAAGCCCTTAGTCTGGAGCTCACAAAAACCTTTGGATGTTGCTATTCTATGGATGGGAAGCAAGTACCTCTAGTTGGTCAAGTGAAAGATGTACAGGTTGTCCTCTATGCCTGTCCAGAAAAAAGATTGAAGCTTACTATCCTTGTAGCTGATATACCAGCCAACTATGGAATGCTACTCAGCAGAACTTTCTGTAAGGATATGGGTGGGGAAATTAAAATGAATTGGTCTAAAGCCTATATTCCAATAGGGAAGAAGAAGATAAAGTTGGAGCCCGAGCCAAAGAATAAATACACAATCATGCCTTCAAATAATCCTAAAGCACAAATACTATACGAGGAATGTTAGTTTGGAAACTATGTTGGTTGTGAAGAAGCCCTTCGAACTCTAGAATTTCATGGAAGTTGTTCTAATTCAAGTTCAAGAACAGGTGGTGTTCTCATCTCACCTTCAGGTGACATTTTTCCTTTCTCTTTTAAATTAGATTTCCATAATACCAATAACATTGCAAAATATGAAGCATTGCTTTTAGGTCTACAAGAAGCCAAAGCGAAAGGGGTGAAGCAACTAAGGGTGAAAAGTGATGTCAAACTTATAGTAAAGCAGGTAAGGAAGCAATTTTCTATTAAAATGATAAGCTAAAGCATTATAGAAATTTGATTTGGGATGAAATTGAGTCTTTTGAAGCTTTTTCTATTGAATTCATACCTCACTCTCAAAACACTAAAGTCAATTCTTTAGTTGTTTTAGCATCCTTGTTGTTACCACACCCAAAGTTTAAAAATGATACCTAAAGGATTGAAATGATTTATAGGCCTAGAGTCCCAAAAAATGTAAATCATTGGCATGTATTAAATGATGACACACAATTGAAAGAGTTCATTGAATGTGCTAGCAATTTTGCTGAAACTTTCTTTGAAGGGTCTAATCATAATGGTAAATTAATTAGAGAAGAATCAACTAAATCAAGAGAAATTGTTCAACTTAAGGGTAATCAGATTCCTAAGGGATTGATTTTCTAGAACCCTTGTTTGGAAGAAAGGATGATAGTGACTTAAAAAGAAAAGTTGATTCTAATAAAAATGCAAAAGAACATGATAAAATCAATATCAAAAATGAGGAAAATCCCAGATGGATTTCTATTGGTTGGACCTATTTTGAGAGGGAGAAAGATAGGCCGACTAAACTTCTTACTCAGTATCAGAATGTCTTTTCTTGGGGGTATGAAGACTTAAAGAACTTTAGAAATGGAGAATTTGTACATCATATACCTTTGAAACTAGAAGCAACTACTTTCAGGCAAAAGCTCAAAAATTGTAATCCTAAGGTATCCAAGGCTATTTTTAAAGAAGTTGAGAGAATATTAAAGGCTTACATAATATACCCAATTCATCATTCAACGTGGGTAGCAAAAATTATTCCAGTCAGAAAGAAAAATGGTGAAATAAGAATTTGTGTAGATTTCAGGAACCTAAACAGAGCAAGTCTTAAAGACAATTATGCACTCCCCGCTATGGATCATATTTTGCAAACAGTTGTTGGATTTGAGGTCATGTCAATACTTGATGGCTATATAGGATACAATTAAATCATTGTTTCACCAGAGGATCAACATAAAACAACCTTCATTAGTCCATGGGGTACCCTTTCTTATAATCAAATGTCGTTCAGTTTAATTAATGCAGGAGCAACCTTTCAAAGAGCAATGAATTCATCCTTTAAGGATTTGAGGGATAGAATAATTGTGATATATCTTGATGATTTGACTATTTACTCTAAGAGAAGGAAATGCCACTTGAAGGATTTGGGAATGGTGCTAGACCAATGTAGGCAACACGGTGTATCCCTCAACCCTAAAAAAATCCATGTTCTTCATTGAAGAAGGCAAATTGCTCAAACATATCATTTCTAAGGATGGCATAAAGATTGATCTAGAAAGAGTGAAGGCAATACAAAAACTAGACTTACCCACCAACAGAAGTGATTTGAAGTCCTTTTTTGGTCAAATCAACTTTTTAAGAAGTTTTGTTCCTAAATTCTCTGAAAAGGTGAGACATATGTTGAATATGATGAGTTAAAAACATCCCTTTAGATGGTAGGAAGAAGTTAAGAAAGCTTTTGTAGATATTGAAATAGCTATTTCAAATGCTCAAATGCTAGTGAGCCCAAATTTTGAAAAAGATTTCATCATTTATTGCTATGCCTCTGAGCATTCCTTGTCTAGTATTTTGACTTAAAAGGATAATCAAGATAATGAAGCCCCAATTTCCTTCATGATTGTCCCATTAAAGAAACATGCATTTGTTGTAGTGAAAGCATTGAAGCAATTCAGGTATTACATCTTACATTCGCATTTATTTGTGTATGTGTCAAAAATAGCAGTTAAAAGTATATTAACTCAACAAGAAGTTGGGATGAATAAAAGAGTTGTATGGGTAACTAAAGTCCAGGAATGTGATTTAACCACTAAGCCTACTTCTTTGGTGAGAGGATGTGGTTTATACAAATTGATGGTTGAAAGTAAATATTCACCTCTTGACAATGCTAGAGAAACACCTACTACTTTGTTAGTCAGCCGTATAGACCCCTAGTTCTCCAATATCGCATATATTTTAACATATGGTGAATGCCCCCCAAACATGAGCTATAAAGAAAGTTGAAACCTTAGATTGAAGGCTACTAAATCACATGGTATTTTATATAAAAGAGAGATAGATGGAACCTTTTTAAGGTTTGTAGATGTAGATCAATAGGAAAAGTTGTTAAAGTAATATCATTTAGATGTCTGTGGAGGACACTTCTCATCTCTAGTAACTGCTTTCAAAATTCTCAAGAACTGCTTCTACTAGCCAAGTATGTTCAAAGATGCTTACAAATTTGTAAAGAACTGTGAGAAATGTCAACTTTTCACTAGTTTCCCTCAACTAGCAGCCTTGCCCCTTAGGCTAGTAGTCGTTGATGAGCCTTTTCATTAGTGGGGTATTGATTTAATTGGACCCTTAAGCCCTCCATCAAGTGTTGGACATATATATATATATTAACAGCAACCAATTATTTCAACAAGTGGGTGGAGGTTGTCCCAACCAAAAAGGCCAATTCTCAAATGGTATGTGACTTCTTAATGGAATATATTTTTGTTAGGTTTGGAATTCCCCAAAAGATAGTCTCAGATGATGCAACTTATTTTTTATCTAAGGAAATCTCTCTCTTCTACTATGAACACGACATATCACTAGCCCATCCATTAGATTATTTTCCCCAAGGGAATAGATAGGCAAAGTCCAGTAACAAGAACCTGCTTGCCATAATTAAAAAAATTGGTGTATGATAATCCTAGGAATTGGCATAAGAAGCTATATGAAGTGTTATGGGCCAACCGGATTACCTGTAAGAGAGCTATAGGCATGGCTCCATTTGAATTGGTGTATGGAATAGGTGCTCAAGTGTCCTTGCCTCTCGAGTTGTCTACTACCTTACAATCTATAATTGAAGATCATTTCTTTAAAGATTCTCTAGAGAAGAGGATAACGTATTTGAACAAGCTAGAAGAAGAAAGGGATAAACTTGTTGATCATATTATTGAACATCAGATGAAGGTGAAACAAATCTTTGACATGAGAGCTAGACCTCGTGGTTTCTTTAAGAATGATGAAGTTCTTCTATGGGACAAAAGAAAAGAACCAAAGGGAGCACATGGTAAATTTGATTCTCTCTAGAAGGGTCTGTTTATCATTTCATAAGTCATTGGCCCAAATACCTTTCATCTGAGTTACCCAGATGGTACAGTTCTACCCTTTACCTACAATGGGCAAGATTTAATGTTAACCAAGGTCTGAGTATCTTGTAGTTCACAGACATGTACATATCTTTTTGGTTTTCTGTCCTATTTTCCTTTCCTGTTGTTTTCTTTTTGTGTTAGGTTAGTTCCAATTTCTAGCTTTATGAGTTCTCTATGTACTTCATGTACCCAGTCCCTAGTCAGAGCCCCTATTAGTTATCCAATGAATCGCCATATTTAAAAGTCTTTCCTTAATTTTTTGCCCATTCAACTATTGAAGTCCTTCTTTCATCGCTCCATGTATTTGTTATCATTCAAAGTGTTGTGCAAAGCTCCAACACTCCCCGTCACTGTTTCTTCATTTGAACCACTTTGAATCACTTTGAACTTTAGTTCAAAGTAGTTCAAAGTAGTTCAACCAAAGGTTTTTGCACTAATGATTTTCTTGCAGGAAACATGCGCCAAAATAGTGAGGTGTTATTTTGAATCACTTTGAACCTCGATTCAAAGTAGTTCAAAGTCATTCACCAATAAAGGCTTCTTGGTGAAAATGCATCATGTTGTACAAATGGGTCATCATTTAATGAGGCATTGATTGTTGTTTCAGAGAATAATAATTAAAAGGATGTTTTAATTCTGAATGTGAAAGATCATCATTATGAAAAAAGTGGAAAATATTTCCGAAAAGGTGATTGGATGTCATAATAAGGCTAATCATTATTGATACAGCCACAAAGAGAATTATTAAATGAGATGGTTATGTCAAAAGGCCTTTGAACATGTGAACCTAAATGAGAATTGATTTGTCATGAATGCCTCATAATGAGGTTGTACTTTTGCACGTAAGTACTCTTTCCTTCTTAAAATGAGCTCGGCTTTACCTTTTTGTTTGTCGTGTGAAGAATTAAGAGTCTGAAGGAGAAGTTGTTAAGGAGGAAAGAAAGGAAAACCATTGTTTTTTGGCAAGTTACAGGTGAGAAACATAGAAATTCTTTTTTTTTTCTACAATCTTTGTGGTTTCAAAGAAAATCAGTTCGAAGCCTTCCTGTATTTGATTAAGGATGAAATTTGTGTTAAATTTCTTTGCCAACATTTCAAGTTTGGAATGAAAAAGGTGTGTCATATGTGATACCAACTTAGAGGGTGTTAAGTTGGAGAAATTGCAAGCAAATTTCCTTAAGTGTGCAAATGAATCAAATGGATGTATGGAAATTATGACCTGTGGGCTAGTTGAAGCCGTAGCTTTTCTCCCAACCCTTCTGACTCCCGAATTGCTTCAAATTTGCATTGATCATTATAATGTAAGGAGAAAATGTATCATAAACAAGGATGGGGAACCAGTGTTATCAATTTCAAGGGAAATCATTGCCTCTATACTGCATCTACTAGAAAATACATTTGCCGCATTTTCTTCCATTCAATCCCTGGCTGAATACTGAGAAACTCCAAACCAATACCGCAATATTCTAGCTAGGAAATGGACTAAAACTAACTATGGTGAAGGTTATAGGTTTCCTAAGATAGTCACCAAGGATCATCTTAAGCCTCATATTCATGAACTTGTAGTGTTGTTACATCGAGTCAACAGTTCAGCTATTGTTTACCTCTTCAAGGACTAGATGTATCATTAGATAGAAATCATTTTGAA